>RJWT010003556.1:0-36092 GCA_004365215.1 Cuniculus paca | reverse complement strand
CAAGCAGGCGCTTGTGCTGCTGAGCTAAATCCCCAGCCATAATAAATGACATTTTTAAAACTTTTTTTTTTGGAACTGGGAAAGATGGGTGGCTAGCAGGCAGGCTGTGTGACTTCCTCCACAGCAGAGTACTAGTTGAGAGAGAGTGTGGATGAGGAGAGACTTCTAGGGTTCAAACCTTTATTCCACTGAAAACTAGGTGAACATTCCTCAGTAACTTGATCTTTCTACAAGTCTCTCATCTGTGCAACACAGTTATACTGGTACATATCTCTTGGTTGTTTTGAAGATTAATTGAAATAATACATAAAAGTTATTTGACTAAAGCTTGGTATATAGTTCAAACATATTAATATTTTTCTTTTCTCTTTTATGCAGATACAATCACAGACTTGACACACTATGCTTTCTGCTGCTAATTTTTCCAACAAGTATCAGGGACGGGTATTGTAATTCCCATAGCTTCCATGAAGTAATCAGTACTAAATAGCTGGTGGTAAACAACTACATCTTAGCCATACAATTAAGAGGCAGGGGTGGGAGTTAAAATGAAGGATGACTGACTTTAAAGCATATTCCTTCTGTTTTATCAGAATTATTTATGTCCCAAGAGGCAACATCGAGGAAAACAGGTGAGTATTGAGAGTCAGCATCCTTTGGGAGATTTTATTTCAATGCTATGTGGCAAATTATCCCAGAACACATCCTTATGATCTTATTTGGTTTCCATGAAACAGCATCTGTACCCCCATGTCCTATTTATTTATATGCTTCAGGCTGCCAAAATGCAAGACCTGCCACAGAGCACGGGTGTTCTGTACAGTTGGGTCTCACTGCCTTCAAGTCATCACTGATGTGTTGAAAAGGTTTGTTTTGGTTTGCTTTGCAGAGAATGAACTGATGCCTCTTTGGGCCAAGATCAGGCACACTGTTTGAATAAGAGGACTGTAGAATCCAATCAAAATATTCAGGCTTTTGCTTCAGGGACAGTAGTGATAGAAGAGACAGCAGCCTTCCAGCCATTCTCCACCTGCACAGCAGCTTTGAAATGGCTTGTGTGGCTGTGCAGTTTGACCAGACTTCTCTTGTATTTGCAAAATATTTTTGTATCATACTTTGATTTTTAAAAAAGAGGCCCAAGCTTTGAAATGTTACCTCGAAGACAGACTTTGTCTTTGAAGCTTTGGGAGAAAAAAAAAAAAAAAACCCACACACCTGTGTAGAAAAGTGTGAACGTATCACATTTAAGGGCAGAGCCATTATAAACGTCGGTGCTGTTAAATTCTGGAAATCAGGGTTGGAAAGGAATGCCTCCTCTGCTGATTGCAGTGTAACTGGTGCAGCTAAATAGGCTCCAGACACCACTAGAATAGCAGATCTCCGAGTGTGACTACAGAGGAATATATAAGAAAGAAAAAGACAGATGGTGTACTTAGGTGCACTTAAGTCTGATTGCATGAGTTGATAATGAATGTTTAAATATGGCACTCCCATAAAATCAGATACCTGTAGACAATACTGGAATAACTACAGATTTGCTGAAGGAAAAAAATGAAGTTGTGGATTCTAATTTTTGTTGTCATCATTATGATTGTCTATTTACTTGTATGAGAATTTTCATAACTTTCTCAGTGCCTAATCATAAAACATAAAACACAATCAGTGCCACAGAAAATAAATTCTTAGAAATGAAAGGAGACTTAATGATTATTTCAGAGATATGAATGCTCATGGCCAGACAGGTAAGAAGACAAAGGCCAGAGAGTTTGTGGTTAAAACATAAGAATTAAAAGCTATACTTCTTGTCTACTTGCCCAGTCATTGCTCCACTACAAAGCAACATGTTCTGTCTCCAATAGGATTATATAAAAAATAACAAACCAACCAAGAATTGCAAACAAAACACAGCCAAATTATTCAAAAGGGGAAAGTCTTCTATCTCCCCCACTAAGTACATTGGTTTACATGTCTTATTGGCCCCAAACCAGATTAAATAAAACTATTCAAAACTTTAGTAAAAATTAGATTTCACAGTGGTAAACATGCACTCACGTTTTCCTGATGGGCTCCAGTTTTAATATTTTTGCTTGTGGATATTGTCCATATAGCCCTCCAGTTGAACTATTAAAATTCCATAACGTAAAATGTCAACCCCTTGGCTTAGGTATCAAGGAATGGCAGAGGCACTGGGAAGTCCTGGGGAAGGACAGCTACTTCATGTGCTCATAAGGATGGTATGGGCACTGGAAGGAGGCAATCCTGATCTGAAGTGCGTGCTCTGCACAGAAAATACACATCGATCAGAAGCTGTAAATAAATTGGACCTGGCACCGTAAGTGCCTTAAATGTTGGAAGTTAAACCTTAAATCACATCCTTATTCTTAAAGGAAGCTGGTGAGCCTCCCATCAGAGAGACTGGTGGCATAATCAAGATGAATAATGCTGCTGAATTCTGAAAGGACTTCACAATCTGAGTAAGAAAGAGTCCCTAGTGCAGAGACTAAAGTCCACATGTCACTTATCATCAGGGTGGTGAAAGATGGCCATACTTTAAAATCAGAGAGTGTTGACAACTAGCAGAAACTCCTTGTATGGTGTTGGAAACACCCAATTGCCATCTCCAAAGAAGATCTACATCAGGCTTTCCATATGGCAGCTTTTGCTAGAAAACAGATTCTGAAAATGAGTTTCAAAAGTCAAGAAAAATCTCCATAAAGATATCAATGGCAATCTTCACAGAGGCAGAAAAAATCATAAAATTAACATGGAAACACAAAAGAACAAGAATAATCAAAACAATCCAAGCACTAAGAGCAATGCTGGACATGTCATAATGCCTGGTTTCAAAATCTGTTATGGAGCCATACTAACTGAAATAAAATAGTACTGCCATAAAAACAGACACTTGAGAATAGAGGTCATATTAATAAACCCATATAGCTAAAGCTATCTGATTTTTTGCATAGGAACAAAAAATCATATATCAAAGAAAAGACATCCTCCTCAACAAATTAAGTCACAGAAAATTGGTCATCCATATGCAAAAGATTGAAACTAGATCCTTATCTCTCCCTGTAAAAAATAACTCAAAAAGGACAAGCAATCTAAGTGCAAGACTTGAAAACTTAAACTCTTGAAAGAAAGCACAGGTGAAACATTTCAAGATACAGGCACAGGCAATGACTTCCTTAATGGTGTTCCAATAATTTAGGAAAAATAGCAAAAACTGATAAGCAGGAATGCATCATATGGAAAAGTTTTTGCACAGGAAACAATAAAGTGCAGAGACATGTTAGAGAATGGCCGGATATCTTTGTGTCACTCTTCCAACAAAGGACTAATATTCAGAATATTAAAAAAACTCAAAAAAAAATTTAACACCAAAAGATCAAATAATCCAATCAAAATGGGCCCATGAATTGAATGGATATTTATGAAAATAAATACACATGTGCAATAATTACATGCAAATATTCCTCTTTAGTCATTAAAACTACAAGTAAAAATGCACTGAGATTACTTACCACCCTGGTCAGAATGGCTATCATCAAGAATGCAATAACACAATATTTGCTGGTGAGGCTTCAGGAAAATGAAATCCATACACATTTTCAGTGGAAATGTAAATTAGTACAGCCACCATAGAAGTCAGTATAGAGGTTCTTTTAAAAAACTTAAAAATATAATGACCATATGATCCAGCTATACCACTCCAAGGAATTAAAGTCAGTGTACTACAAGACTGCACACCCCTGTTTATTACAGCATAACTCATAGTAGCCAAGATATGAAAACAGCCTAGGTTCGTATCAGTGAATAAGTGCACCAAGAAAATGTGGAATATACACACAAAACAGAGTATTTTTCAGCCATAAAGATGAGCAAAATGCTATTATTGGAGAACAATGAACGGAACTGGAGATCAGGAGGTTAAGGTAATAAGGTAGACTCAAAATCACAAGTATCACATACTTTTGTTTCCATCCAGAATCTAGGGGAAAAAGGGAGGACATGAAAATAGAAAGGAGGGGGTCGGGGGTTTAGCTCAGTGGCATAAGGGCCTGCCTGGCAAGCACAAGATCATGAGTTCAATCTCTGGCACAAAAAAAAAAAACAAAAAAGAAAAGAAAAAGAAAATACAAAGGAAACCACTAGAGAAGAGGAAGCGGGAAAGGCAAGGAAACGCTAAAGGAGAGATGGAGGTGATCAAAGTAGGTTATACAGATGTATGAAAATTCTAAATTAAAACTCTTTATTCTTTGAGATTAAAATGCACTAATAAAATCAATATAAAAAGGACAACTTCATAGATAATCTAAAATGACTAATTATAAATTTATAAAATATGTATAAATTATGTAGTTACATAAATACAATTACAAAATTACCTATTTCCCACATAAATACATGCAGTAATATATATTCATAAATAGATGCATATGAGGCAAATGTCATCTATCTTCCAAAGATTTTTCTTTTCTTGAATTGATCCAATTCACAAAATGCCATTATTAATTGGCAAGTGTAGCTTAAATATTGTACAAATTGTACATATTCATCACAGACTTGAGACATAGGAAAGAATGTCATCAACAAAAGAGAAATTTTGACAAGTTCTGCAAGCCAGAAAAGTGTAAAAATCAAATGAACTGGAGAAATTGGCACAGAGAAAATCAAAACTGTGGAGGAAAGAGGAGTTCTAGCCACTGTGGAGAAGGAGGTTGCTTAATTTTGAGTGACATCAGTGGGACGAGGATGTGGGAAGTACTAGGGCTTGGCTATGGCAGACTTGGTCCTGTCACACTCATTGTGTAACACAGTAGAGCCCTCTTGAAGCATATGGCTCTGTGCTGAAGTAGAAGTTCCTTTGTTCATAAGCGATGTGCCCTAAATAGAGTATACTACCAGCCACTCCCCTATTCAGGGATGGATCCTGCCCCAGTAACAGTCTAATCAAGAAAATAAAGGAGAGAAATCACAGATTTTCCTAAAGGAGAGAGCAGATGTAAGCTACAGAGATTAAACCATGAAAAAATAGAATTTTAAAATTGACATAAAAGTGTGATTTTTTTCTGAAAAATGCAAATAACCAAAGTTGATTCTGAAAAGAAGAGAAATAATCTAAATACCTTTGAAGCCATAGGAAAAATTGGTATCTTATCCTACTATTCTGTCCTATCTTCTCACACCAAAGGCAATAAACCCAGTTTTACTAGTGAAAGCTATCAACATACTATAAGCAAGTAAACCCTTGATTTATGTAAAAATTATCCCAAATCTTGGGATAAAATGTAAAGATTCTCAATTCATTCTGTAAAGTTTATACCATCACTAAAAAAGGATTGTTTTTTTAAAATGCAGAAAGAATTAGTCACATTTGTAAATATGTGGACAACAATTCTACATTAAAATTTAGCAATTTAGATCCAATAACATATAAAAAGAATATTGTGGAGAGTGGGAAGAACAGAGGGAAATGAAATAATAAAAAGAATGGGATTGTCATGTGTTGTGTAGATGTAACAAGTCCCTATGAAGAACATGACCATTATAAACAAGTCATATGTATATATGAATGGGTCCAACAAATGGAAGGAGAGAAAGGTGGGGGGGGAAAAATGACCTAAGATGTGTTATATACATGTACCAAATCTCAATGAATGTAATCATTATGTGCTACAAACATGTAACGATACAAAAAAATATTTCTTGATTCAATATTATGCTATTGGATAAGACAATGCCCATTTTATGTTATCTTGTGATCAGTCTACCCTTGTAAGCTCTCTAATATTATCTGTGTTTGCTATGACATGAAGTTTGAGACATTATAGTTTAACTCAATTGTCTTGCTGCACAATCATATGTAGCATGTGGTTTCCTTATGTTAAGGAAGGTGTAACTTATATATCAATGTGTGTGTGTGTGTGTGTGTGTGTATCAGAGAGAGAGAGAGTGTGTGTGTTTGAAAAGAGATAAGAAAATTTATGGAGGGATAAACACCTGCATGGTGACAGTGGTAAATCTAGGAAGGATCATTCTGCTATTTAACACTTTGTTGTTGGCATGCGTCACAGGGATTATTTGCAAAAACTTCTCCTTTCAGTAAAAGAATTAAGTAAATTGAATCAGGAAGAGATACAATTTTCATTTTTTCTATAAGAATCTATACTCTTTAAATATTTTAAATTGGTATGTATTTAACTTATTAAAATGATATATATTAGATTTATATGTGTACACACATCCTTTGACACACATGCAGGTATGTAATTACTATTTTCTAGTGGCCATTCAGTCAGCAAACATTTATTGAGAAAATACAAACTTCCAGCTAGTGCAGTAAATGCTTGCTATGGATCAGTGAAAAAATCCAACAAAATAGATTTCAAATTCAGTCGTTTATTAACTTATAATTATGATTATTCAATCATATTTAATCCATCAAATTGATTGATCTCAGTCTAGTTCAGATACTTTAGTAAAAAGTAAGTATTGAATTTTATAAAAATGAAAATTTTCTTAATTGTATTTTCTTGTATGCATATGAAGACAATTAGCAGAAATCAGCTAGGAAAATGAGTACTTATACTCATTGTCCTTTCTTCATTGTTGGACAAAATTTGCTAGCATTTATATTAAGATTTTACATCAGAAATGGTGAACCTTCTGAGTTTTCAATAATACAAACATCCAACTGTGACATGTGTGTCATAGGTTTGCCATCACTGCCTTATGTTAAATGAACAACATGAATTAACTCTAAGAAGGATGTTAGACATTTACTATGTATTAGAAAAAATGAAAAGCTTCCTAACAAAGGGAAAATATACTGAAGAACATTTGCTTTGAAATTACCTTGGCATGACTGCAAATGACATATTAGAAGTGAGTGTACTGGACATTTTATACCCAGGCCAGAGGAAAGGAAGTAGTTCTAGAATTCTTCTAGGATGGCTTTTGGAAGCTTCAGGACATGCATGGTCCATGTTAAGAGAAGTAGAAATACAATTCTGAGAACAGACTCTAAAGGATAAACTCAACAATTTCTAAGAAGTGGGCATGTTACAACAAATATATTGTATATGTCCAACAACTCTGGATTGATCAGGTTTCCTATTGCTGGGATAAGATTCCCAACATCCAGAACATAAAAGAAGAGAGGTTTAGTTTAGCTCACCATTTTAGAAGGTTCAGTCCCTGGTTGGCTGGCCCCATGCAGGAACATCGTGAAAGAACATAGTCTAGAAAAGCTACTTACTTTATGGTGGCCAGGAAATAGTGCACAGGGGAAGAATACCAGCAAGAGACATAACCTCCAAAGGTCTACCTTTAGTGATCCACCTTCAACTGAACCCCATATTTTAGCAGCTTGTTCACCAGATTAATCAAAGGATGTATGTAGTACCTCTATGATCTAGTCACCCCTCCAGGGGTTTCTTATTTCAGTCAAGTTAGCAATTAAGATTAACTGGCACAAACCTACTGGATGATTATGATTCATGGAAGAAGCCTAAGATTTTGTTTTTCAAAGAAATGAAGTGTTCACTGGTGAGGAGGTTATCAAAATCACAGAAAAACTGAGTAGTGCTTGTCTTCTGAGGACTAGACTTCATGTTGGGAGACATTATATTAGTGGGTTCCTATAGCATTAAGAATGATAGGACCCCAAATGAAAATGCCAGGTGGCAGTGTTTCATTCATAGAAGCCAAGTGGGCATAGCTATCATAATGAAGATTGAGGTTGGAGCATCCAGGAGGACTTGATCAACAGAGAGATGTAAATATTGTAAATAAAGCAAGAGCATGAAACATACTATGTGATCTGTATCAGAAAAGGTGAATGTTTTAGAGACTGGTGCCTGAACGATAACCCAAAGCCCAATTATTTATTGCAAAGTGCCAACACTGCAGTTAATCCTAATACTTAAGTTTTAGTCTAGAAAAACCAACTCATACATTAGCATCTTTTGTCTGAAAAGAAAAACAAATAACATGCGTGCCCTCTGTTTGCCACCACTGATCTATACTAATGGAAAAAACCAAGAGAGAAAAGCATGCTCTTTTGCTGCACTTCTAAATCAAAGCCAGCTTTCACATGTGGGACTCTGACTAAAGGAAAAACCAAATCTTTAGAAGAAAGTATTATAGAAGATTATGGCAAATAGGTAATGCTCCTCTGAACTTTCCCAAAGGGATCTTTGCTGCTAATAACATCGAAGGTGCATATGGAAATATTCCAAGAGCAAAGGGTTCCAGTTAACACTAAAATCTGTGGTCCAAAGTGTCATCATGGCTTCCTAGAGAAGATAAAGCATATGGAAGTCAAGTAGGAGACATTACTACGACTCACTTCTGGTTCCTGGTGTGTCTGATGGGTTCAAAGACCCACCTGGTGGTCACCCTGAGTGAGTTATTTGAACATACGTAATTAGTAGTTATAGTCTCACATTGGTCCCTTCTCTTATGGAATGAGAGCTATTGTAGTAAAGAAGGCCAGGTAATCCTCTGCAACTGAGTCATCGTCTCTTACCAAGAAAAACACAGAAGGAAAAAATAGCCAGGAGAATGGCAGGAAGTTAGTGCCATCTAAATATCTAAAAAAATAAGGAAGATGATTTCTGTCAAATCTTAATATATCTCATCAGTCTATAGCTGATAAAAATGAAATGAATTCTGTAAGGTAAATGTAGGCTACTACCAACTCAAATGAGTGCTATGTCAGCTACAGATGGAGCATATGAGATGGTTCTGAGGTTAGGATACTATATGTCCTTCAAAGGTCCATGAATTAAAAAGCTTGGTTTCCAGAGTGATACTAGTAAGAGATGGTTGAACCTTTAAGAAATGGAATCTGGTGGGGTGTCCTTTGGTACTGGGGTTGTATCTCAAAGGAGATGGGATTGCAACCTTTTCCACATCCTTTTTCTTTTTCGCTTTTTGGCCATGAGGTGAGAAATCACTCAGTTGGGTACTCTGCATCATTGCTTCCCACACACTCACTAGTATGAGAGCAATGGGTCCAGCCACGGACTGGGATCTCTGAAATTTTGAGCCAAAGTAAACATTTGCTCTTTTAAGTTAATTATTATAGATACTTTGGTATAGTTACAGAAAGGTAACTAACAAACATAGAGTGTGTTAGCTACAGCAAGTAAGAATAGTTTCAGGTACCTAGTATTTAATCACTGATCTGGTGAATAATTTTTATTTTTCTATCTCTAATAAAATGGGGTCTCATAAACAATTTGGAAATGCATAAAAGAGCCAACAATATGAGTCTTCAGCCTTCCCCAGGAGCGTTGTGAAAACTCTTCTACGTCACATCAAAATATAGACTGAACTATGGCTGAACGTTACACCTGCTCCTCATGTAGACATCATGCTAAATGACATGAATGAGCAAAATGTGGCAAGTGTATTCGAGGTGTTAGTAAGGTACAGGGCTTCGAAAGATAGGAGAAAAACATGATGAAGTATCAGGGGACAATTATACCTGCAAAATGTTTAGCATTCTAGAATTTTGGGACATGCCATATAATACCTTCCAAACTAATGGACAAATGGTCCCATCTTATATTCACATGTAATGAATAAGAATAAATACCACATAGGTGTCTTCAATGTGAAGATATCAAATTCCGCACTTAAGAATATTGCTCCAATTCACATCCTAGATTCCCCCAAACAGAGTCATGTGAGTGGGTCTAGAAGAGAAAATGACTGTACAGCAGGCTCCAACTCCATGCCACCAACCCAAGTGTTTGAATCATTGCTGAATATTTGTATTTGTGTTGGTGAAAGTGCCTTAGTTCAGGCTGGTGGAACAAAAATCATAAACTGGATGGCTTATAATAAAAAGCCCTTATTTCTCATAAGAATGGAGATTGGAAAATGAAAGATCAGGCTCTCAACAAATTAGGTGTCTGGTGAAGGCTGGTTTCCTGCTTCTCTAATGGTCTCACATGTGAAAGAAGGCCAGGATAGCCTATGATTTCTCTTGTTAGAGCACTGCATCAATGCAGAGGATCTCTGCACTCATAACCTAATCGTGTCTTAAACACTGCACCTGTGAACAATATGGTATTCTCCATTAGCATTTCATTTTTGAATTTTGGAAGAGAAACAAACATTTAGTCTATATCAGATCCAGTGTAGGATTTATGGTAGGATTTAGACATGAGGATTTGACTCTGTCCACCTGGTAAGTCATTCAATTAGCCAAATAGACTAACCAAAACAGAATAATATGTAGGTAGTTAAAAAAAAGAAAATTTAATGAAGTTTAGAGTCTCCTAAGAACTTTATAAATATGTACTCTGAATAACTTGTAAAATGGGTGTTAGTTTAGTTACCTGAAAACTGGTGTATTTTTCAAAATGTTGTGCTGATGAAAAGAACACAATTTAAAGTCAGAAAGTCAGGCAAAATCCTTCATCCCTAAGAGTTGAGCTAACACTAAGTGTGTTATGCACCTGCCGTGTATATACCACAAACCATCACACTCCTTCGCTGAAGCCTCCTTAAGAGATTGGTATAGCTACAATGATCCAAATGAACAACTATGACACTTGAATTTTCAGGAAGAACTAGACTAATTTACAAATCTAATAATATTTGAAGAACTTATTATCTTGTTCCCATAGTTGTTCAACTTTTTCCTGTCATGAACCCATTCTTGATGACTAGGGAATAAATTGCATTCATGTGCATATTTGAAAACTTCTTTCCAAACTACGCTTTTGAAATCACATTGACTGTTATTTTCATCTTTTTATTAACCAGAACATATAGGTTCTGCTTCCTAATTTGTTGGGCTCTTGATAGTTTTGTTATAGGAGGTTCAACAGTAATCATAGCAGCAACAACCATAATAATAAAACAATGATTGGTGAGTGAATTTTGTTTCCAGGGAATTTTCGCTTATACCACATGTAATCCTCAAAGTAGCTATCAGAAATAGTTACAAAACTAGATCTATTTAATATTTGGGAAAACTAAAAACAAAGAGGTTAAAAATTATTGGAATTCATGGAACTAGAGAGTGGTGGAAATGGATTTTTAAGTCATACCATCCATCTTCTTTGACTACATACATAAATTACATGACATAATGCAGACACTGACAAACTGACGAACAATACAAAACCTAAACCTATTTCGCTCTCAATAAACTCTCTGTTCTTTTCAAATGGTTGTAAGAGGACCAACAACTCTTGGTGGTTTGTGTAATCCTGACTTAGCCTGAGAAGGGGAGATTTGACTGGGGCTTACAGTTGATGTAGAGATGGACATGTAAAATAAGCCAGGTCAATCAGAGCCAGTGAAATCCATTCTGAATTTCTTAAAAAAAATCTATTGGGTAAGAAGTGAACTCTTTCTACTGAGTCCTTGAGAAGACGTGGTATAAACATAAGCTTTGAGTTAACTGTAGCCATGTTACCATCAAGAGGGGACATCCTGTCTCACTGAAGAACCAGCAGAGGAAAGCACAGAGAAAAGATAGGTAAAGATTGTTTCCCAAGGATGCCATTTGATTTCTGGTGGATCAGTCTGTAGCTGAAGCTAGAATATGACCAAAATTACAAATTTTTGGAACAATAAGTTACCATTTTATACTTTTAACAAGTCAAATTAATACTTTGTCATTTGACACTAAATAGTACAAAGGTTGTCATTCTCTTGACTTCCCAGCACTGGAACTGTTAAATGCAGTTGAATTGCTGGCCATTAGTAACATGTTTTCCAAAGCTTTCAGACTGCTCTGCTGTCTTCCTCATGGCTGTCTAAATTGACTGCTCAATCTCCATGTTTAACCAGAGAGCTACTTTACTGAGTTTCTTCTAGTCTTGCCACTCTGTCTTCCCTTGAGAATCTGAAAATAGCATTGGAGATCTTTATAACAGAATGGCAAGATTGTTTTGCATAAACATACACACACACAACTTCTTCCAGATCATTCCCAAATGTGTCTTCTCCATCAGTGCGTAGAGCTGCCCATGGCATATGGTTCCATCTACACTATTGCATTCACTTCCTACAGAGATTCTCCGGGTCAGCTCTGGAGATAGTAATTACAACTTGCAAGGAAGTAGCTGTTCATTACTCAGGGGGTTTGTAATTGACGTTTCTTCTAGTGGTGTTACTTTCCTTTCAGACATGCTTCAGAGAGCTGCAGACTAACTTCTTTAGGTAACAGTTGCTAATTTATTTATTTATTTTTATGGCAGATACCATTTTATCATACCTTTAACCCATTATTACAAAGACCCTAAACTTGTGTCTCATGCTTCCCCTTGATAATGAGAAAAAAATCTCTAAAAAAGAGTCACTGGGAGCTGGGCGTGGTGACTCCCGCCTGTAATCCCAGCACTCGGGAGGCTGAGACAGGCGGATTGGTGTGAGTTCGAGACCAGCCTGGGCTACAAAGTGAGCTCAAGGCCAGCCTGAATGGCATAGTGAGACCCTGTCTCAAAAACACCAGGGCCGGGGATCTAGCTCAGCGGCCTAAGCACCTCCCTGGCAAGCACAAGGTCGTGAGTTCAATCCCCGGTGCCAAAAAAAAAAAAAAAAAAAGAGTCATTGGGTATTTTGGAAAAAGAAATTATACTAATTATTTATAGATGTGATATTATCTCCTGAAATTGTTAAGTAGCTCTTTCATATGAGTACCAAAAAATCTACATTGTACGCAAAGTGCCTCTTTTGTTGGGCTTTGAAGAGTCATCTTTTCATTTTTTTTAAAAGAAAAACACGTTGTTCTTTCAAAATATTAATAGGAGAAAATGTCAGTTGTTTCTACCTCTTGAAAATTCTTCATTTAACAGTCCACAGACTTGAAATTTATAATAGCCATGCAAACTAAAATCAGCAAAGCAGCTTCTTAGTTGGCATAATAGGAGTGTGTGTGTGTGGAGGGGTTTAAACACGTGCATATCTGATAGAGGACCTTATTGGAAGAACATTATAGCTAAATTGGAGAGAGCATAGGGCAACAGAAATGATAAATGGAATGGAAGGGATTACTGAACATATGAGAAGAGATTAAGAAAAATGGGGTTGTTTAGTCTTGAAAGAAGACGAGACTGAGGTGAATTGATTGAGGAATTTGAACTAGCTAAGGGCCACAATGCAATTAAGTTTGATCCATTTAACGGTGTACCTTTAGGCAAAGATGTGTGAAAGGCAAATTAAAGGGCTCTTATTTTACAGAAAGTGTGATGATAAGCAAAGAAAGGATTTGTAAGTACTATGCTAAAATAAAATAGTATTATCATACATAAGAAAATATTTGTACTGTTTAATTGAAGATTCTCATAAGAACAGGAGAAAGATAGTGGAAAGAAGCACCCAAAGTCTTGTCATGCTTTTTACAGACAAAAATCATTTTTACTCATTATTTTCTATTCATGTTACACTGTGATAAAGACGTTGAATTCTACCTTCCTTATAGTCTCTGTGATTGATTCTGTGCCTTGGTTTCCTCATCTGTTAAAGAAAATGCAAGGTTAAGTCTTGCACTGTTTCATGGGGTATGATATAAATTAATAAAACTTGAAATGTACTATTACAATAAAAAATACTTGCCATATAGGTATTTCTGATACTAACCAAAGCCCTGTTGACAATGTAAATGTGGTTAAGCACAGTTTTGAGCAAGAATATGTGAACTGTATAGTACACAATTCAAAATAAATTCAAATAATTTATTTTCCCTCTATCTTGCTCCAAACACAACCTGATGCTGCAGCAAGAAATATATAAGATAAGCTGAGATACACAAAGTAGATACAATAGGAAAAATAATGATTATAAAATGTAGTTGAGAAATAAGGTTAGAACCTATACCACATGGACTTAATATTTAAAGACAATAAAAATCCTTCTATCAACCAAGTGGAAAAAGTAAAACAAAATGCTGGGCAGTTATATGAGATTACAAATTCAGAAGAGAAACAGAATAATGTGGCAGTGGACAAGTATTTTCATTATTAAGATTCAATGAGTATGTCTTCTGAGTGTCCTTTTGGAAGGAACATTACTGCTCTAATAAACAATACCAAAATCAACAAGTTCCTCAACAGCATATCTAACAGTAATATATATATTTCCCACAGGACTATTTACTTTTAGTGGCCAATTTAAAACAGTTGGTGCAAAATGAAATCATAAATCAATGGTGGCAGTTGTGCAGATTATTATGTAAATTTATCTAAACACCTAGTTCTTTATGAGATCATAAATACTACACTCCATTCATTAATTCATCCATTCATTCCTTCAATTTACTCATTTCCAATCTTCAGTTAAAACTTCAGCACATGCAAAAATCCCTTAATCAATTCCGCTTCTGACTTTAATAGAATAGCTTGTATCAAGTCAAGCCTCCCATCAGAGTCAACTATCAAATATGGATAAAATACAAATAAAGAAACAATTATTCAATTATTCTGCGTAAAGTACAAAGAAAAAGCAATGGAGATAATCAGGATTTGAGAGATGAGGTTTCAAAGAAATCTTTTAAGAGGCTGAAGAGATAAAGACAAAATCAAATTCATTGTGCTTGAGAACAAGAATGAAATTTCAGCAATAAAGGAAACAAAGCCTCAGTAGACTGTCTACTTTCTTGAGAAACCAGAAGGCGATAGCCTTAGGAGTAAGGGCACATGATCAGTAAATGGCCTGCAGATTTAGATTATATGATCAAGTACTAGCTCATTTCTGGAAGAAAAATAAATCATTTCTGAAAGAACACATTTTCAGGATTTTGAAAAATTGTTCATGTGTAATATCTATAACTCTATTAAGTAGATGACATAAAGTGTAATAAAATCTATAAAACAAAGAAGGGACATGGAAACTAGAAAACTATCTTGAGTAAAACACTTATAGAATTATTCAAATTTTAAGTAATTAAGATTTTTTCAAAATTGATGTATAAAAGGATAATATAGACCTAGAATTTAAAGTGAGGAGAAGAAATCCAATGGTTATTCTACTACTGAAAATTAAGCACATAGGTAAAATAGATTATTTTAATAAAATATTAAACACAATAGAAGATAGAATTAGAAAATGGGAAGTTATGAATATAGGAAATATTCAGTATGAGGCACAGAGAGATAAAACAGTGCAAAAACAGAAAAGAGCATAATAGACATCTTGAATGAAGAAAGAGTTCTAATGAACTAGATATTTGAGTTGCAGACCAGGGGAGAGAATTGGGAAAAATTAATTTTGAACATACGCTAACAGATTATTTTTCAAAATCAATATGTTAGATAACAGATTTACAGGGCTTAGAGAACTCAAAGCAGGCTACATACAAAAACAATACAGGCAATTATAGTGGAAATGTTAAAAACAACAACAACAACAACAACAAAAAAGATAAACAAAAAATCTAATATCCAGAGGAAAACAAGTGACATCATTTCTAGAGGAGCTATAAAACTAAGAATCACTGACTTTTAAATAAAAATAATGGAGTAAGAGAGCGTAATAACTTTTAAACTGTAATAGAAAAATATTTCCAATTTAGATTTCAAATGTCACCAGAATCTGGCTTAAAAATGAAGGTGAAATCAAAGCACTTCACATTGCAATAATATTGTATTGCTGCCATTAAAAAAAATCACAAAACTTTGGTTGTATAAACTGTACAAATTGGTAGATAGTCTTTATGTAGTATTATAGATTAGTGATTTCAACATCAGCTCACTGGGTTACAATCAGGGTCTTGGCAGGGATGGCTTAATATTTGAGAATAAAGGTGGAAACACAGTTTCATGTCTTGCCAAGCTTCCAGAAATTATCCATGCTTTTTGGGTATAACATTCTTTCTCCATTCTTCAAAATTAGCAGCAGTGAGTCGTGTCTTTTGCACATTGCCATCTATCTGGATTCCTGAAGCAGTCTAGTTTTCTATGCTTTTAAAGACTCATTTGATTAAATTCATTTGACTGTAAGTAATCTCTTCTGAACAAGCATTACCCGAGACAAATTTACAAATTTCTGTTCAAATGCACAGGTTCTGAGGATTAGGGTGTGAACGCCTTTGGGGGCATCTATTTACTGCATAAACAACACAAACTGAGAATTTGTTACTAGCAGAATACTGAAAAGAGTTCTGCAAGAAGCAAGGAAATTATTCTAATAATAAGCATGATAATGCAATTAGAAAAAAATCAAAAATGGTGAATGTGTAGTAAGCATAACTGTTTAAATACATATGCATATACATATATATGTATATGTATATATATGCTGAATGCTAAATGCTCAGTGATTACAGAAACTAGTTTTTCAATGAATTACTTTAGTCATTTTAAAAATTAAATTTTAAGAAACTACAACTAAAAATCTGTATTAAAAACAAATGCAGTAGTGATCAAAACTCACAATTTCTTATTTTACTACATTTTATCATATGCATGGTCCTCAGATTATCTTCATTTGTGTCTCTGATGGACATACTTCGCAAAGGTGCAGTATTTATATCCCTGTTTTTAACATGCATTCAGTGCTATCAGCTTATAATTTGGAAGTCATCATCATGAGAGTATTTGTTCCACAGACAATGTGAACACTCGGAGTTTGACTTACTGTTTTCACTTATTATTTGGAAAGCGATGAAGAATATGACAGTGTACAGTTTACTGTCCAATTAAGCAAATAAATCACTCGTGAATGTGTCAATATCTAACATGTTCTTAATCATTTCATTTTTATGTTTGTTAATACAAGTAAGGTATAGAATCACTCATTTCCTATCTAATTATTCATCAATTGACCCTAGTCTGATCAAGAATACAGGAGTTTGGAAATATTTAATGGAAGTATTCTGTGAGAATGAAGCTATATGAAATTTATATTACAGAGTACTGCGTGCTTCATTATGGTTCATTAACTTAATGCTACTCAGACTTTCCTCTAAAGAAAAGTACGAATATCCTTGACTTACCATTGTTAGTTTCTTTCCAATAAAAACAGCATAAATTGAAAATAGCAGAAGTTGAAAATGCATTTAACACTTTTAACCTACCAATTTTAAAAGCTTAACAACAAAATACACTGCAGAGCATGGATATTTTATCCTTATTTATGGCTGGCTGGGAGCTGTGGTTTGCTGCTCCTTACCAGAATCATTAGATCTCATCTTACAAAATATTGCTAGTCCAGGAAAACATAAGTATTAAAAAGTTAAAGTATGATGCTGGCTATATGAATACCACCTTTGCACAACTGTTTAATTGAAAATGTTTAAGTCTAAACATCTTAAATTAGGGAAGAGCTACATAAAAAAAGTGATATACATACATGCATATACTCAGTCAAGAAAAATGATTGCTAAACATTTACTAGTATATACTAAAGCAGTCCTAATATAGATGAATAGAACAAAAGTGGAATTAATGTGTTACAATTAGTAGTATCTGAATGATAGTAAAAATTATTATTTTGAAGTCAAAATATAGATAAGGTGACCACTAGATTAATACTAAATAATAGGGAAGAGAGGATCACATTAGGTGCATTAATTCAGAAAGAATAAGACAGGGAAAGGCATTGCATCCATTCATTTTTATTTAACATAATGATTAATATATTTGAGTTAAAGGATCATCTTATTATTTGCTTTCTTCAAAATTTAGCCCATCCATGTGCATTCTTTTTTTCTTCTACTTTCCCTGTACATGTGGCTAGACTTTCAAGAAAACTGCTAGCATTTCTATGCATAGATTTTTAGCCTGACTTCATTACATGTCATATTGTATGCCATTAAATATTCTTTGAAACATCATTTTTAATAGCAACATAAAAATCTCATTATAAGTACTATTATTTATCCTCTTTCTTACTGGTTGATATTTGCTTTTTATGGGCTATTATGAACAATGCTATGAGGAATATCCTTTCTCACACATTTCTTTGGCAAATTTTGGATTATTCCCATAAGGTAGATTCCTTGAAATATAATAAAAAGGTAGGAATTGTTTTGAATTCCTTACACATATTGCTAATTGACTTTTATGAAGGTTGTGTTAATTATACTTCATCGAGTAAAAGTATGCTTCTTCAACACTGGTTTCTTTAATAATATGAATATTATTGCTTAAAATATTTTTGTGCTTTTAAAATTCAAAATATGTACCTCACTGTGATTTGCATTTCTTTAACAACTATTAAAGATAAGTAGTTTTTAGGATTATTGTCCATATATACATCTATGAATTCTTGGCTCATGTCTTTGACCTTTCCAAACTTACCTTCTTCCTTATTAAAAATGTCCACTTATATGCCTTGCTGTAAATTGATTAAGTTTTCCCTTCTGTTGCCATATTCATAACTGAACCATTTGGAGGAGGAAACTTTGGGTGGACACTGCCTTGATGAATGGTGTTACTGACCCTATCAAAGAGACCATGGAGACCTCCCTCACTCACTCTGTCATGTGACCATACAGTGAGAATGAGAAGGCGCCTTCTACAAACCAGGAAGTGGACCTTCACCAGACACCAGATCTGCCAGCATCCTGACCTACAGAACCATGATAGTTAAATTTTTTGTTTATAAACCACCCAGTCGATAGATTTTTATGGAAATTAAATCCACAATTGATGTACCTCTTGTCACTATAGGCAGAAAAGAGAAATGAATCTTATGCTTAGATTAGTTAGTTAATCCTTATCTGGGGCTTGTAACCTTTTAGATTGCCTGAGTAATTTAAATATTTTCCTTCCAATAATTTGAAAAAGTAAATCATTTAAAGCTCCTTCATTGGTACTAGACTTATCCTCTGTTATAATTAAGAAGAAAATATTTCAAAGTATGTGAACTGATTGTCTTGAGGGATTGGAAAAGGGTTAGCTCAGTACTGAGGCAAGGTACAAGATAGGAACTTTTCAGGTGCTCCAGCTTTCCACAGAGAACCACTGGGAAGCTGAAGCGAGACCAGCACTGGAGTCTCACTGAGTGGACAAGAAAACAATCCAAAAGCTGTTAAACTATGGTCAAAAAGTGTTATTCTCCAAACATCCACTCATGACTGTTTCAATGGTAATACAAATTACTTTGGGACACTGTCTGGAGAAAAATAATAAGTCACAGTTCTGCACAATAGCTACCATGTAGAAGGAACAGAATCAATAGTAGGAAGTGATTATAATTCACTAAAATACATAATGGGCTACAGTTTACAAATTTAGTTTTTGTGATTTACAATAATAAATTCGCACATTTCAATTATAAATTGTTTATAGATCTACCTAGAACTGTGAAATCCAAAGAAGGAATTGTTTCTATTCATCCTGAATCCCAAATACCTTGAACAAAGCTGATGGGTTTTGTGTGCATAAAGAACATTTGAAGGTATAAGTGTTGCTATGATATGGCAAGGATAGAGTTTAAACTCTAGATGAGTAATGTCAAGTAGACATGGATAACATCATTGCTTTTCCTTAAGACTATTTTCAATTCAGCATTAAAAATCACTGTGATTTCAAACCGGATTGCCTAGTTTTAGTTACACTGTTAATAACTATATTTTGGGAAGGTAGAAATGAGATAGAGCAATCTTAGTATGGAATGCTGTATTGCAGATAGTTTTCTTTCAACCTGACATGTTTGTGAGGCATCCTGTGAGTCAGAGAGTCATGCCTTAGTTAAATCTTCCACTCAATTTTGAGATGTGTTTGGTACATTTTCATTTATGTAAAGGACATGTGTTGTTTCATTCTCCTCATGAAAAGAATGAAAACTTTATTTTTCCAAAACATCAATTTATAAAGTGTCATTTGTATTTTTCCTCATAAGTAAAAAAAAAATGTGACTCAGCCTCCTTGCTTAGCTTTATGTCAGTCTTCCATATTACCTTTTAAATGCATATTCTCAAGTCAATGTCCTTTCTCATTTACTCATTCTTTGAATTCAGAACAAGTTAAAAATTCTGCAAAATGAAACTTCAGAAACCTACAGAGATGGAGACAGAACTCCACAGAGGAAAAATTTGAGGTGAACAATTTAAAAAAAAATCAAGAACATTTTTGCAGGTAAGAAACATGCTGGATGTGTGAAAGAATGATTCGAAGAAGACAGCAAGAGCCTAATCATGTCCCCCATGATGGAGAACACACTAGGAGTATTGAGAAGCCACAGCAACATCTGGTACAGTTATGGTTGTAAGTGAGGAAGGATAAGAGAGGTCAGTAGCTAGATTATTTGAAGTCATTTCTTGACACTGGGTTTAGCGGTACCTTGAGCTCAGATGAAAACACTTGGGTATCCATTGGAGTAAAGGTGAAAACTGATGGTGTAGAGGAAATTTTAACTGTTGTTTAATTACTTTTGTTAGATATGTGTCATTTAACTGACCCACTTTGGTTGTCAGAGATGATTACAGAGCCTTGAATGAGGTAAGGATTTGGGGTGACACTTGTGGGGAGTGTCACAGGCTTGGAATGTGGCTCACGGCTGGGGTAAGTTCATCTACTGTGCATGCCACATGGTAGTAATAATTACAATAAAGCATGAAGCTTAATCACTATAGCTTATGGAGTACCCTCAAAATGATTTCACATGAACAAAAGTAATTATTCCTAAAATAATTTAATGAAACAATATGCGTACCTGTACACATTTCAATTGATAATTGAAATTTTTCATCATGTATTTAAGTACTTTCAAAGATTTCTTTTCCTACAAACACTCTGGGAGTCTGAGGCAGAAGTATCATAAGGTAGAACTCAGCTGAGGCAACTTAATGACTTCGCAAGACAGTTTCAAAGTAAAATTTAAAAAAGGGCTGTAGAAGCAGTTCAGTATGAAGGTCCTGGGTTCGATCCCCACTACTGCAAAAAAAATTAAGTATAAAAGTAACATTTTATTGGACATTAATCCCTTACTGAGGAATGTGTCTTCTTATTGTTTCATCTGTTCATGTACCCATGGGTGACTTTTACTTATTTTTAGTCACCTAGTTACCACCTGCACTCTGCTCCTATATTTCTCTTTTGTACATATATGTGCTGAGATAATTATTTTCATAAATAAGTGGATGGCAATGGAAGTAGCAATGCAATTCAATTCTTTCCTCTTCTTTGCAATATACGTCAGTTCTATGCAACATACATAGTCATCTAGTATCATAAATTACTTTTACTCTATTAATTGGCAACTTGACTTGGTCCTCCTCAATAAAAGCAAAGATATGAAGAACATCTGATTTTTTTTAAAGAGATTTGTTGCATAATCACCAGAATTATTTAGTTTTTTGGCTTCTCTGTCAGTATTTGTCTCTTGGTTTGGTAACATAGGTGGTTATGCGCCTCAGGATACTTCTCCCGAGACAGATTCTACTTGGTGGGAGCTATTGTTTCCATAAAGTGGAAGACACAAGGTTTTGTCATAAGAGATGGAATTATCAAAATCAGCACACTGTCTTTTGTCTTCTCTGTAAGGTTATTTTTAAGAAGGTACACCTAAGGTAGTTGGGAACTCAGAACCTCTTGGAAAATTTTCATGTAGCTGCAGGAGCATGTGAAGCAGATGTGTTGCAGACTGTCCCTAGTGCACACCTCCTGCTTTAGCCTGTTCGCGGATGATTCCAAGGTGCTAAGCCGCCTGCAGCCACTCTTCTCTATATATTGATTGCATAATAATCACTGACATACAGCAAATATATACAGTACCCTGTAAAAGGCAAATGAGAGTAAATATGCCAAAGTACATGAATGAGCTAAACTATCTAAGAGTAGAAAAAGATTACATTAGCACATAGGAAAAAGAGTAAAGAAAGTCTACATTCACGATGACTGATACACAATTTCAGCTCTGAAGCAACCTTAGCAAAAGTGTGCTAAGGATAATTTTTTTTGCGAAACAAATATATTGGAATATTATTTACAATGACAATTTGAAATTAACCTAAATTCTGGCTCATGATGTTTTCATGGAACAGATATGGAATCTTTCTTCAAGAAATATTTTCCAAACATTACAATTATTCTATTGAGATTACAAATAATTGAAATAAATATTTGTCATATTAGTTAGTTGAAGAAGAGGAATACAAAATTCTATTAAAATACAGTAGAATGTGTTAGAAAAGTAGGCATAAGAAGGAAATCTTCAAGGAAAAACTATCTTGGTTTGATGTGAATGCATTGTTTACTTTTTACTTTTTCCTCTAAATAGAAGAAATTACTTACATTGGAAATGTGATTTTAGTTTTTTTAATATCTATATTGTCATATACATAGTGTTTTTACATAGAAATATAAAACACTATAAATATTTAATTTATTATTATTTTTAATTATGTTTTATTAGTTTTAAGAAAATAATACATGTGTATAATAAAATGGCCAAACATAAAAAGATTATTAAAAATGCACTTGCAATTATACATCATTCCAAAAATTTATCACTACTATGTTAACCACCACATTATACTTCTAAAATTTTTCTTTTTGTGTATATCAGTGTATATGTGCAGAAATAAAAAAATATCAAATCAGACTCCTCTATTCAAAGACCCAATCCAAAAATGGGTATCCGAGATAAAGACATAATTCTCAGATGAAGAAATACAAATGACAAATAAAAATATGAAAAAATGGTCAACATCACTGGTCATTCAAGAGATGCCAATTGAAACAACACTGAGATTCCCTCTCACCCCAGAAAGAATGGCTACTATCAAGAAATCAACCAATAACAAATGCTGGAGGGGCTATGGGGAAAAAGGAACCCTTCTCCACTGTTGGTGGTCATGTAGACTGGTGCAACCACTGTGTAAATTAGTGTGGAGATTCCTCAAAAAACTCAGATAAGAGGTTCCATTCCACCCAGTTGTTCCCCTTCTGGATATTCTCCCAGAATAATTAAAAATATCATGCCGCAATGATATAGGTGCACCCGTATTTATAGCTGCACAACTTGGAATAGCTAAATCTTGGAAACAATCCACATGCCTGCCCACCAACTGAGGAATGGGTAAAAATTATGTGATATTTTATACAGTGCAGTTCTACTCAGCCATAAAGAAGGATAAACTGGAGACTTTTATAGGTAAATGGTTGCAACTTAGTGCCATACTCACAAATGAAATAAATCAGACTCACATGTGTAAACATCATATTGTCTCCCTGGTGTGAGAAACTGAGAGTAAATAAGTTCTAATATGTACAATACATATTGTGAAATGGAAAGAAATTCCTCAAAAGGAGAAAGGAACTAGGATTGGTGAAAGGGGAAAGGGCAGAAGGGAAAAAGGAAAAAATGCAAGTCAGTTATACTCTTAGTGTATCTTAGATCATTAAAAAGGAAGGATCATGCTAATACTGACAAGGGAAATTTTTATGCTCATAACTTGTACCCTGAGCAACTACTTTAAAGATAACAACATGCAAGGTATTAACTACTGCTAATATTCTATTATTTGTTCTGAAATTTTGTTTTACCTGTTTTCCATAAAATAAAATTAAAAAAATTTTTAAATCTACATTTCTTTTATTCATTTTATATTATCCTTCTGAAATCATTTCTCTAATTTGTTTTTTTATGTCTTTCTCTTCTGATCATTTAAGAATTTTTTTCCATTTAATATTCCTATAGTTGCCTGTAAAATTTCATGTGTTAAATTTAAATTTCTCTTTCCTTATATGTCAACTTTAAACAGCCATGTATTGATTATTTTTAAAATATGAAATAGCTTGTCATTTCCCATATGTAGTTCTCATGCCTACTTTCTCCATAATAACTTCAGGTTTGGTTTCATTAAATTACATTTTCATTTTGTCTTTACTTCACACTTGTAAAGTTTTAAAACAGTCTTTATTGATTGATGTATATACTAATTAATTTCTGGTTTTGAAACCCAAAAAGAAGAAAGCAGCACATCTGAAATCGTTACAATTTTCACCTTAGGGTTCATACTAATTGCATTATATAAATACTATTATATTGTATTTCATAATTCTCACATATCCTTTTACTTAAGTGTATATCTTAATGTGTTTACTATCCATTCATATTTCCAGACTTAGTTTCATTCTTTAATTGGCTTATGAAGGAATTTACCTCAACTATTATTTATAAAATTTCATGGATGATGTATCCCTAAAGTTTTTAAAAATTGTACAAAACTTTTTGATCATACTTTCTGTTCTTAGGACTATGTAGAATAGGTCTTCACATATTCTCCATAAAGTTTAAATTAATGAAAATCTGAAGCCAGCATGACTTCCCCTTTCAGACATTGAATATTTTGCCTAAGTATTCTTTTTGCTGGGAGGATTTTCCTCGGATATCACTTTCAATGTTTTTCTGTGCTGTTTATTATTTTCTTATCATGTATAATGTTTTCCTAAAATACAATTTCTTTTTTTATTAATCATATTTAGGTTTTCATTTGAAAAATTTTCTTTTATTACATCTTTTAATATTTTCTTATTTCATTTTGTACTTTATCTGAGACCTTGATTATATGTACATCATTGATTTTTTACCTTAATTCAGATTTATCCATTCTGTGTAATTCTTTTAAAATCTTTTTTAATTTTATTCAATGTTTTGAAACCTATCTCATCTTTGGGTTTGAGCAATGTCTATTCTTATATTTATTGTTTTTAATGTACTTTAAGTAACTCAATTATTTTGAATTTTCTCTTTTACTTCTAAATGTTGCTATCTTATCATATCATTATCTTTCTTATCACTTGCAACCATACCTACAAGCATATTAATTTTTAATTACTTTCACTTTATGAAAAAGCTTTTTATCCCATCATTAGTTATCTTTATATAACAAGTATGCTGATATTTGTGCCTGTCTTAGTTTAAATTTCTTGGATTTCATTTCCATATCCTGTCTAGGTGCTTGCATACTTTCAATGTTACATACTATCATATCATATTTAAAAATTCATTCTTTTTCAGATAGCAGTTTGCTTAAGACTAGAGACGTGTAGAACATGATCTGAGAAGGATGCTTAAATCATGGACTTAAGTCAGTTAACACTAACATTTTGCTACAGGAGTGTTTCCTTTGGGTCAAATAGAAGGTCAGTTAATCCAAAAGCAAGACCTCATATGTCATAATTATTGTTTTCCTGTATTTAAAGTTTATTGGCAAGATCAGAAGATTTGGATGATCGTTAACTCTGTTTTTTCAACCAACTTGTCACAATATCAATCAGTTTCTTTTAAAGTTAGCACATGTGACAGCATGACTAATTTTATGTATCAAATAGACTGGTGCCAGGTTTCCCAAATTTAACATTATTTTTAAATGTGCCAGTCTGAGTTTCTGAATGATACTAGCATTTGAATTGATAGACTAATCCATTCACTGAAGACAAATAAATTTGGGAGAAGGAAGAATTTCCCAGTCTTCTTCTGCATTGGAGTTGGGAATCTCATATCACACTTTCCAGTTTTTGGATTGAATCTACAAAATACGTTCCTCTGGTTCTCAAGACCCGGAACTCACATGGTATTCATATATATGTGTATATATGAACATCAGGTGCAGTGCTTGCCTTCATTTGGCATCTTCTTCTCTGATTGCAACTGGAAACAAAGTTCTCTGAGTCTCTTAGAGTGTCATGTATTATACGAAGAATCGGTAAATTTATCTCTCAAAATAATCGACCCAACAGTGAAGATCTCCTTTTTGTTTTCTAAACCCTGTAATGATATTTATTTGTTCTCAAAGTCTTTCTTTGATTTCATCATATTTTACAAATTTTGCTAACGATTCTTAACAGTTTATGAACTTGCTAGGTAGACAGGTTGTACTTTCATTGTAAAGGGCAAATATCACTTTCATTTTGTGTTCTTTATGGTTTTCATTTGACTTTATAGGAAAGAATAAGGGTAAAAATATTTTTCTTTTATCTAACTTGAAAAGTTTATACTACCTTTAAAAGTAAGAAAGCGTGCATTCAAAACACTAATAATAGTAAAAGGAAACGAGATTCGGAATTGAATAATTGATGGAATTATTTTTATCAAATATGAGGTTACAGGCAGGAGATACAACAAAACTGCAGAGCAAAGAATTGTGTAACACACACATCAAAAACGTGGGTGCTGTTTGGCTGAAGTGGGGCATTATACAGAGTGATGGGAGGTTGGTTTTGAAAAGCAGTTTGGAAGAATTTCAGGAATATGGACACTTGGTTCAAGCTGTGGAAAATGGGAAGCTACTGAATGACTCTGCTTAGAAAATACTGCATTCTTAGCTTTTCTTTAGAAAGTTTAGTTTAAACTTGGTGTAACAGATTAAAGGTTAAATGATAAATTATACACAGCAAATTATCTTAGGGGAATATTATAATAGTTTCTGTGTCAGTTTTCTATTTTTAGTAATAAATTTTATACAAATGTAGCAACTTAAAATAGTTTCTATAGATCCCAGGACAGCACACACAGGAGTTCAGGGTAGCTTTATTGTTTGCTCAGGGTCTGACAGAACCACAATCAAGATGTGAACTGGAGTAAGGTGCAGCCGTGGCTTCTCTTCCACATTCACTTAGGCTTGGCTTGGCTTGGCTTTTCTTTTCTTTTCTTTTCTTTTTTTTCTCTAAAACTCATTTCCTGCACTTTTTATGTCAACTAACCCTTCAAAGCCAGTAGGACAGACTTTGACTTCAGGGAAAATCTGAACTCCCTTTTAAAGGACTTTGATTAAGTCGGGGCAGCCAAGAACATCTCCCTCCTGATTAAATTCAATTGATTGGGGCCCTTAATTACACCTGCCGATTTCTGTACCCTGGTTTTGTAATATAACCTAATCAGGGGATGAGTTCCATTACCTTTGTCACATCATGTAACTTCATCATGGGTGTAACATCAGGGGGTGGAATCATGGGGTATCTTAGAATTCCATTTACCAGAGTTTGTAAGAACATACACAGTGCCACTCACAGAGCTTTCTTCTAACACAGTGCTCTAACACAGCTGTTGTAGACATTAATATGCAAAAAATATTAATCACAGAGAGATAAGTGAAAGAATAGAAGCAGGTACAAGGTACAATGGACAATATGGAAACTCAGAAGCAGCCCCCAAGATTTTATTTAAAAAGGGTAAAGTCAAGGAGATCTTCTTAGAAAAAGTATTTCTTAAATGACAAGAAAGATGAAAAAGGTAGACATAAAAATTGGAGGAATGACTATCACCTCTAAATAAATATTTTGATGCTCACAATACCATAAATAGATGTTTTAGTCTGACAATTTATTTGTTGACAGTTTAGAAATATTATTTTTTAAAATAGCACATGAAAACATTGTTTATTTTGATTATTTCTTTTAAAAATTATCATCTTAGTGTGCACTTGCAGCAAATGTCTTATTCCCTTCATGCTATTCTCTGCCTCTGGGCAACAGAACTATCCAGTGAGCTGCAAAGGTTTAGCTATTGTTAAAGTACAAGGTGAAAGTGAAATTATTGCAGAGAGGGTGTACTAAAAATCTGGATGCAGTAGAATCATGGAAAGTCTTATATTCGTTCTTTGAGGAAGATCCCCACAGACTACCCTAGTGGTCTCAGGCAGGGGAATGGTTGTAAAGCAGAGAGTGACCAGATGAGACTTGCATTTACAAAGCTTATATTGACAGAAGTGTCAGGGCTAGTTTGGAAAGGCTTGCTATTTTCTGTTAAAGAAGAACAATTAGCTGCTTATCATAGTCCTCATATGAGATGAGTAATTACAGTTATATTACTCATAGTATTTGGCTCACTAAAAAGTGTTTTATTTTTTGGATTTACCAGCAGAAACTGAATTTCTTTTTGGAGAACATGTTCGATGGCTTTTTTGACTCTCTAAATAGTAGACCTTTTGTTAATGTGATTTTTTATGGCAATCATATTTACAGCTGAAGCATTTCTGTAAGTATAGACAGCTTATTTCACCTGAGAAAATGTTTTTGATGAGATACAATGTTCTAATACATGATGCCAGGATTGAGTCTGAGCCTATAGTTTTTATTGCATTTATATGCAGTGATGTTAGGTTAGGAGTAAGGCAAATGAATTCTCACCACACAAAATTGAACAACCCAGCTTTATAATTGCTTCAGGATAGTCGATAGCCTATTTTGTCTCTGTTCAAAGTACCCAAAGGAAATCTTGCTAAGGCCATTGAAAATATCAGAGTCTGCAGATGGAGATCATAACTATATGGTATTGGCTGTATATTAAATATACAACTAGTGAAAACGATTCAAGGGAGAGAGCCAGGATTACAATTGGATGCTTGATTGGAAGGGCTGATATTTAACAAGAGGCCAATCTATAAAAGACTACTTTACATAGTAAAAAAGTGGCATATTAAAACAGTATTTACCGCCCTGAAAGAATTTTAAAATATGCACAACATAAATGCTGATGCAATCACACAGCCCTTTATATGTCAGTGTTATTTAATATCTCGGAGACCAGACCCTATCCCACAATCTATCCTCTAGGCTTTACTTTCTTTTAAATTACACCACTCCCATATCGTTTTCTCCTTTGTATATAGAAACTCAAGACTCCAATTTATTTATTGGGATGTTTCTTTTTCAATTAGAACAGACTTCAATTATTTAGTGTTCGTTATCATGTAGAATGACCATCAGTTAACTGAAAAATGTCATGATTGGTTCTGGGAAAGAAGGATAGAGTTATTGATTTTAGGATTGTGGAGAAACTTTGGAAACAAAAGAAGACTCTGAAACCAAAACTTTTCATGCCTCCCTAGGACCAAGAACACACATTGCTGTCCTAATCTGTTGCAAAGTTTTGTGGCTGCTCTGAAAATATGGGTAAGAAATACAATCCCAGAAGGAAATTCCTCAAAGACTCAACCCAAGAGCAAGGAAGAAAGGCAATGCAAATCAAAAGCATTGTGAGATACTGTCTCACACCCACAAAGATGAACATTACCACATCAAAGATAACAAGGGTTGATGAAGTGATGGAGAAAAAAGAACTCTTGTATACTGCTGATGGAATGCATTAGCAAATTAGCAGAGTATGGAAACTTATAAAGAGACTGAAGAACGGAGCTCCTCTCAAAGTCTCATGTGTTCGGAAGGTGATTGGGTCACAGCAGTGCTACAGTCATCAGTAGATTTGTTTACTTAAGAATTCAGCAGTCAAATGTGCCATTGAGGATGTGGGGCCTGGCTGGAGGTGGGCCACTTTGAATGTGACCTGGAAGGGTGCGTTCTTGTTCCTTGCTTCTTCCTTCTCTTCTGTTTTCTGGTCCCTATTACGTGAGCCACTTTGCTCTGCCTGTCACTCACCATGCTGCTTCTGCCTTGGAGTCGGCCTATTATGTACTGAAACAATGAGCCAAAATAAATCACTTTCTCTTTAAGTTTCAGGTGTTGGTTATTTTGCCACAGCAACTGGAAAGGGATTAAGACAGCTACCACACAACCTCACAATCCACTTCTGAGGGAATGTTCAATGTCAGTGAAACTACCGCTTTGTAAAGACACCAGTACTCCTGTATTCAGTGTATCACTATTCACAATAGCCATAAATACTGAAACAATACTAAACGTCTGTTGATAGACAAATGAATAAAGAAACTCTCATAAGCATAAATTATGGAATAGTGGTCTGCCATAAAAAGAACAGGAGCTTGTCATTTGCTTCTGTGGATGAATTTGAGGGACATTATGCTAAGCAAAAGAACCCAAACACACAAAAAATGAAGGTCGCATGATCTCAGTTACATGGAAACATAAATAAAAAAATAAAACAGAGCAACAGAGGAAACAGTGGTTAGTAGGAGTAAGGGCTAAAAGCTAGGGAGGAACAGAGGAGTTATAAGTCAGAAGACACAAAAAGTCACAGATATATAGATGGACAAGCTTAGAGATCAAATGAATAACGAAGATTATAAATAAGAAAATTGTACTGTATTTGTGATTTATGGTAAATGAGTAGGTGGTAGCTGCTCTTGTCACAAAAACAAAATAAGGCTAACTCTGTGGGATGATGGATATATTAATTTGGTTCACCACAGTAATCATTTTAGTATCTATATCCTGTAACCTGCTGCATACATGGTATACACACTGCAATTTGAGAGAGAGAGAGAGAGAGAGAGAGAGAGAGAGAGAGAGAGAGAGAGAATGCTGCTGTATGGCATCATTTCAGCAGCTCCAAAACTGTCTTCTTGATTTCAGAACAGAATGCTTCACTCTGAAAATCCCACTGCACACGACACAGTCTTTTATTACATAACAGAATTTGAATAACAAGGTTTAAAACATAAATCTTCCTAAGAGAGTTTGCTTTTTAATTAAAATTTTATTAAAGTAAAAATTACTGGTCGCTGAGTTTTGCCTGGGAGACTGCCATGGCAGAGGTATCCTAGGCTGGAGGATGCTGACTTGGAGGGAAGAGAAGGGAGGAGAGAAAAAAACACATTACACACTGTCCCGTTCTACCTTTGCTCATTTTACTTAACAACGACAACCGTGAAATCTAAATTTAAACTAAAAATGAAATAGCTTGATTTGCTCAAATCTTGGAACAGTACACAAATTTAGAAAGTAAAGCAATCTTCAATTTTCCCTGCCTTATTCAATAGACCCCACTCCAGAAGCACCATTATTAGGAAATTCAAAATGTATTTTCCACAAACACTCTTAGAACATGTAGGCACACATAGGCACACCGTGTCCTCAGTTGCACAGCCATAAATAGATGGTACTTTCTCTTCACAATCTATCTTCAAGTTGACTCCTCGTCAGTAGATGCAGAGTTGTTTCTTTCCTTTTAATACCCAAACAGCTGGAATTTCTCAATCTTGACATTGTGTATTTTGACCTAGATAATGCTTTGCTTTTCAGGATAGGATGTTTAGCAGCATCCTTGGACACTATTAAATGTGGAATCCTATGAGTAAGATAATTTCTAGATGAATTTCATGTCAAGGTGGGTGGGTATTTTACGCTTGTGCAGATATCCCTACATTCTAAAATAGTTTATAAATATTTTGCACTTTTACTTTAGTATCAATCTCCCAGAATCACTTGCTGACCTTGGGTTGGAGAAGACAGGAGAATTTTCAATAAATGTTTAAATCGTATTCAGAAACTATGAAGATGCTGACAACAGCACAACCATCCATCCATTTCCTTGACTAAGGATCTCCTGAAGAGTAAGACTGACATGTCAAATGTTTAAATGCCTAAAGAAAAGGACAAGGAGGCAGCAATGTAGGAGGTGACAAGACAGCAAATATCTGTTACATGATTTCTGTGTGCAGGTGCTGTGATATGCACTTTACATATGTTAGCTCCAGTGTGTTCGGAATTATCATTACGGCCCCTGCAGACACCGGCTTAGGTCTCTGGGCACAAACCCAAATCAGACGAGCAGGCTTATTTAAAACCCAAGTGCTGCCAACATCACCACAGGTGCTGTCTCCCACGTGCAATGGCAAGGGCCACCTCCTCAACAGCCTGAAGAGTCTCTGCTTCCGAGCTGGCATATTTCACTAAAATAGCCCATTCCACCAACTCCTCCAGGGGTTCTATGATTGATGCCTAAAATAGGTTTTGAGCTAAAGTCACAAGACACTGATGAGATGACTGGATTGGCCCATATACATGATTTGTTTGATCCCTGAAGTAGGGTAAAAAATAAAGGCAACATTTAAAAATCAGGAAGTTTTAAACAACATTTTGGGTTCTGATTTCTCTTTTAAAAAGATGAAGATCTCCAACACTGGCCAGACTTCCCGCACAATCATATTTGGTGAGAACTCGGTGCATAGCAGCAGATGCACCTCAAGATAGGGTCCAAGTTGGTCAATTTATCCTGTTTCCTGACACTCCCTATTGCCTGTTTGACATGCGTGTGTCGACTTAGCTGCTGGTGAAAGAGTAGCCATAACGTTCATCTGCCAGTTGAGAAGCTTCTTGCTTTAAGCATTCTCAAATCCTTGGAAAATAAAAGTTAGGCAGGAGTCACCTGCCTATCTCCTGAGAAAATAAAGAAGATAAGCTTAGCACAGTGATGAATCACTGCTCACATAACTGTTACCTATAAGCATCTCAGTTTTGGAGTCTGTGCCCCAGGCCAATCCATTTTTACCACATTGCTTGTACAACCAGTGACCTAGGTCTAGTTCATGTCTCTCAAGTGCATATTCAAAGCAAAATGTACAACAAACATAATAATCAATAATATATTTCAGTAGTTTCTTACTGATGTGGGATTTGGAGTCATTATACCTCTACACAATTTAAGTATATCTGTTTCTCTTTACTGTGCTCGTTGCTTATCATCAATAATACTAGTTTGTGGATAAGCGAGTTGGATCTCTGAGAACTCTATCAACTTAATGAAGGTCATCTTTCTGGTAAGAAGGAAACCTGGGATTCAGTTGAAATATGTCCCTGTTGTAAAAATCTCAAGCTCTTTCCACCAACCAATTTCCCCTACAATATCACTCTACACTATTTTTTAAAAATGTTTTTGATGGGCTTTTTGACAAAGAGAGAAAGCTTGAGTTAAAGTGCCTCTAAAGGGGGCGAAGTAATGAAACAAAACCTCTCTGCCATAAATGACTAATTGTAGATTCTTTCATGATTCTAGATTGGGATTAAATATTACAACTTTTTTCTGGTTACTGGAGTTTCACATGTTTTATTGGGAAAATTTTATAAAATAGAGAACATTTTTAAAAAGTCATTTTTAATCACTATAGAACTATCACTCTTGAAAACTAGTCAATATTTTGATATGGATTTTTAAAGCTTATTTTTTGTCAATTTATCTCAAAATCAACATCGTATCATAGATAGTTTTTTTCAAAATTGTCACCTAATAGTACGTACTATTTTATCAATTCACTGAAATTTTTTTGAAAGATTTTTAATAGCTGCAAAATAGCTTTGGGTGAACAACTGCTATAATAATTTATTTAAGCAGTATTGTACATGATACTGGAGACAAGTTTTGAAAGATGCGGGGGTATTTCACAAGTGGAAAAGGGAACATGGGGACTTCTGACAATATTCACTAACCTGGGTTATTTCCCAAGAACCAAGCTGCGGCTGCTTTTTGCTCCTGGTTGACTATTTGTTCAGGATTTGGACAGAATCTTTGGAGAATTTGAATTGTGCCAATCTTTCAAGGAAGGAAGACAGAATTTAGAATGAGAAAAACAAGGAGGAAACAGAGTCAATGAGGAATTAGTGTATTATGTTGGAGATGTATAGATGCTTTTTCTTACTTTTGAAAACAAATAGAGAGCAGTCAACACTTTCACAGAGCACACATACAGGCATAGATGATGACTATGGCTTTTTGCTATCTATTTGAGTTAGCACTATAATGAATTCTGAAATTGTAAACTATGGAATTTAGCATTATTTAATGGATATTACATGATGCAAAATATAAATCATTAAGGATATAAAATGAACACAATAGACACATTATTCACTTTCTAGTTGATTTTGACCATAAATAATAATATTTTACACTCCTCTTTTCTCATCTATAAAATAAAGAAATCTCTGTATTCCTTTTCAGTGACAAAGAATTATTTCCTATTTCATTCAACGATTTAAGAAATACTTATTAAATGTCTACTCTATTTCATGTACTTTGCTAGTTGCTACTCATTCAAAGCCACTTTACTCTAAAGAAATTTGAGGCCAGGGATATAGCTCAGTGGCATAAGCGCCTGCCTGGCAAGCGGAAGATCCTGAATTCAATTCTTGGTACCAAAAAAAAAAAAAAAAGAAAAAGAAAAAAAAATTTGGGTACTCTAAGAGTAGGACCTGGATCTAATTCTAAGTTACTTTCCTTAATATTTCTTCTCCAAACAGAAACTCTGAAGTTTTCTCTCAGCCACTTCTTTTTATGACTGCACTTCTCCAGTTCCTGTGGTTATGATGGGTTTCGCAGCCTCGTCATGCACACACTAGCACTTGGTGATGGATCTTAGAAATGCACATAACCCAGAGCAAACCAACCATCCCAGTCCTTGTTTTGGGACATGGCTTATTAAAAAAGGAAAACGTGAATTATTACTCCAAGAATGAATGAAATGTTTTTTGGAAATGAGTGATGCTTAGAGATGTTAACATCATAATGCAAATGCATACATATTTGTTGGTTAATTAGAGTTAGAAAATGTGTTAGACATACGTAGGACTTTTGTGCACAGGGTTTAGTAATTGAGCTTGTGTCACAAAACTCCAAAAAGTTAAATTATCATCATAATTTCTAAAATTTATTTCACTTGAGGCCAGGGACTTAGCTCAGTGGCACAAGTGCCTGCCTTGCATGTCATGAGTTCGATCCCCAGTATCAAAAATAAAATAAAATAAAAAGAAACAAAACAAAACAAAACAAAATTTATTCACTCAAGACATCACTTTTCTACCCTGGTTTTTGAATAATTAATATTCATAATAATGCCACTAATACTAAGTGAACATTTAATATGTTCCAGGAACATATTAAATACTCATTGGTTTGCATGAACCATCTTATTTAATACTCATGGGAAGTCTAAGATGGAGAATTTATTACTCTTTTAATTTTACAGAGAGCTAAAACTAAGGTTCTTTGTATTTAGCATATTCATCAAGTTCATAAAGCATTGTAGAATTGCTCTGTTTTGAACCAACACAGCCTGATTCCTGAACTTGTGTCATTTTCCACTTGTAATTACTAACAATAGGTCCATAGAACAGTGTGAAGAAAAGAAGATACAGAATAGACAATTCTCTAACATTACTTGCCTTCTTTATGAACTGTTATTTATTATTTTCACAAGGTTGTTCTGGAACACATGCTTTTCCTAGAAGCATTCTAATCAATTTAAACCACTGATTACGAATCATGTTTAAGATGTGTCAATCAAAATTTCCAGAAACAAAGTTGTGAATTTCTGTTTTCTTAAAATATAATGTATTTAATCTATGAATTTCTTTTTGGGTTGCTTGGGTCTCTTGAGTGAGACACAGAATTGAAGTTTGCTTTTTGATCCAGGCTGGCCAATCTGTGCCTGTTAGTTGGGGAGCTGAGAGTTACCACTAGAAGGCATTCACATACCATGTGTGCATTTTTTGATTTTTAAATTTTTTCCAAATCTGTTTAATTTTGGGAAAAAAAAGAAGAAGAAAAAAACTACAACAAAATTTCAAAACGTGTAAATCGGGGGAAACAATGGCACATACATTGCACATTGTCATTCCCAAATCATTTACCCAGAGCACAAGACAGCTGCATTCAATTGTCCAACCAATACCAGCACAAATCTTTCTCTTCAGTGAACTCAGAGAAATCAGTAGTATAACTATGTTAACTATTTTTATACATATACATATGTTTTTTCATTCAGCTTCTTACAGTAATGAGACAATACGATGTTTACACATGTGTGTCTTATTTATTTCACTAATGAGTATAGCCTCAAGTTGCATCCATTTACCCTTAAAATGTCCAGTTTATCCTTCTTTATGACTTAGTAGTGCTCCATTGTATAAAAACACCACATTTTTTACCCATTCCTCAGTTGATGGACATTTAGGTTGTTTCCAAGATCTGGCTATTACAAATCATGCTGCTACAAACATGGGTGCACATATATCACTGTGGTATGATGTTTTTAATTCTTTTGGGAAGACACCGAGAAGGGGAATAGCTGGGTTGGATGGGATCTCTAGTCCTGGTTTTTTGAGGAATCTTCCACTGTGATTTACACAGCGGTTACACCAGTCTACACACGTGCCAACAGTGGAGAAGGGTTCCTTTTTCCCCACAGCTCCTCTAGCATTTGCTATTGCTTGATTTCTTGATAGTAACCATTCTTTTTTGGGTGAGGTGGAATCTTAGTGTTGTTTTAATTTGCATCTCTCAAATAATCATAATGTTGAGCATTTTTTTCACATATTTATTTACTATTTGTATTTCTTCATCTGAGAATTATGTATTCATCTCAGATGCCCATTTTTGGATTGGGTCTTTAAATCTAGGAGGACTGATTTTTTTTTTTTTTAGTTCTTTGTATGATCTTGATAGTAATCCTTTGTCTGAGTACAGCTGGCAAACATTTT
>RJWT010003555.1:0-36111 GCA_004365215.1 Cuniculus paca | reverse complement strand
TCAAATTCGTCACTACAGTTGTATCCAGCCACATCTCTCAATAAAGACTGGAGCTTTCTGAGTGTATATGGATTGCTAAGATTCTCCCAGGGGATAATCTTATAAGAAGTGAGGGACTCAGTCTCTCAGGAAATTCCGGGCAAAGGCTAGACACAAGGATGCAGTCCTTCTGACTTGGACTCAAAGACAGCACCTTAAGATCTACATTCATAGTCTTTGATAAGAACCCCCTCCTTGATTTTTCCTTTATCAAGGATTAACTCTACAGACCAGTATCCTGAAATAAGGAATGGAAAGCAGCTGGCTTTGCAGAGGCCCACAGAAGTGTCTGAGCACCAGCCCCCGCAAACGCACACCTGACTGTGCTCTTGGTGGCTGTCTTCAAAGCTCTGCCTCTCATGTTCTGAGCCATCTGCAGGGTGTAGCAGAGACACAAGACTGCTCACTGTTCCCTGATTTGAAAGACCTGTGCGAACGTACTCCCTCCCACCAGAATGCCTAATTGAGATGTGGCTACAGCAAGTTTTCACATCCATTTGCAGACAGCAGAGAGCACACACAGGAACTGTGTGCAAACCCACTTCCCCACTCGCAGATCAACAGGTCATCTTAAGTTTCCTCAGATCCTAGCTCTCCCCTTTGCCTATGGCCTGATTTCCTTTGCTTTTACTGGTGCCCTTTATAATTCACCTTCTCTAAAGGACAGAGGAAGAAAAGATGCTCACCGAAGCAGAAAAATGAGAGAGAACACATAAATCAGAAGAAACACTCTGAAGATTGCTACCATAACACAGCGAGGTATCAGGACAAAACAGAACCAAGCATTCTCTAAAGCTGCTATTTTCCCAGATCAAAAATATCTAATCTTCCTCAAGATTATTAATTTATCTCCACACTGTCAATATTTTCCAAGGTGGAACTTTTATTTGGGGAGGGGGATTGCCTCATGAATTCATTGTTCCTGCACCTTCCAGGGTTCTTGGGAGGCTTAGTTGGTTCGTGTATATACAGATCTTAGCATGGGGCCTAGCATACAGTATATGCTTACCAGATGGACTTAGCTATTATCTTTATTTATGTTTCAACTTCACTTTAAAATCTAAACAGTTATTAAACTATTGAATCCCCCTCACTTCTCATCTCACTCTAGCCCAGGGGAGTTTCTGCACAATATATTTGTTTTCATAGAAAGAGCTGCTTCTGGTAATAGAACCATTTCCTCTAGTTCAAAGTCCCCTACCAACAGACACCTGAAGCTCTCCAGGTCTCTGAAACAATAAGAAGGACCCAGCCGCCTTGACCACATGCACACAGCCACTCACCGACTCATCTCACTTCTCCGTTACTTCATCACACAGAACATTTTTTCTTTTTTCCAAACGAGTCCCTTTCTGAGTCTGACTGTTTAAATTACAACTCTCACTGAGAAGTCCCTGCAGCAGATAAACACAGGATCAGTAATGGAAACCCTAGCCTGCCCAACAATACCGCCACTGTCACATGCGTGGTGAGACTTTGTGAAAGCCAGGGATTGGCAGTTTAGGGCTGCCATGCCCAGGAAAATTATTTCCTGTGGGAGAAAGAAAACAACCTTAAGCTTCTGGCAGGTCCCAGGCAAGCCCAAGGCAGGATCAGTGGAGAATGTGAATGTTCGGACTCTGGGAAAGGCAGGCAGAGGTGAGGGCTGCTCCCATGAGCAAATGCCCCAGTGAGGAAAGGCACTGGGCTGGCATTTGGCTGTGTTCAGTGGTACAGCACTTGCCTAAGTGTGAGGCTCTGGGTTTGATCCCCAGCATTGCCCCCCCCCCCCAAAAAAAACCACTGTATTCAGGACTACTTTTTCAACACTGCCTTGAGGACAATCAATTAGCAAGACAGATCATGTGGTCAAAAGGAAAAAAAAAGAAACTCAATTTCTTCTTGAAAGCATCTTGCAGGGTCAGATGCATTTTTATCCCATCAGTCAGATGTAGAAAGGCAATCACTTAAATTTAATAAGAGAAGAAAAATGCTGGGCAGCTTCATTGACATCCTGCATGTTCTGCTATTACTGAAAGTAAATAGAGAAATCACAGACAGCACAGCCTATTAGCTTCCAAATGCCTTATCCCTTGGTGATCAGTAAAGATTTCTTCAATACAGTATGCTCTTTACTTGGTGTTAAATGAATTCTTGCTTCACTCTTAGTTAAGGATGACTTGACACTGTACACCGAAAAGTTCTCCATGTGTTCAGCTGACCAGGCAATATTTAATTTTCAAATAACCACTGGTTTGCATTTTTTTCTTCCAGTCTATTCATCTCTGCCCCTGCCTCTCATAATCCCCAGGTCAAGATTTAGAGAGTTTCTCGATCTCAGCACTGGGGGCCGCATCATTTCTTGGTGGGGAAGGGGTGATCTAGAGCATTGCAGGACATTTTTTTTTTAAGAAGTCTCATTGTGTAGTGAAGCTGGCCTTGAACTCATGGCAATCCTCCTACTGCAGCCTCCTGAGTGCTGGGGTTACAGGAGTGCACCACCAGGCCCAGCACTGCAGGACATCTTAAAGCACTCGTCTCCTGCTCCCCAAGTCTGACAAGCATTTCTTTAAGGGCAGAATTGCCTCCAGTTGAGAACCACTGTCCTAGTTCTGCCCGTTGCTCCCTCACTTCCTGTTGTCTGGAACACTTCTAGTCTCATCTTTGTTTTGTAACTCCCACTCTGCTCTCAGCAGCCATTCTGTACATTATCTACCCTGAAAATCTACTCTGACACCTCAGCACCCTGGCCAAACAAAAGCAGATAGTGGGGGACAGGGGTGGGATGCCTCCTCTGGTGCAGCCTCCTGCCCTGCACAAGCTTTTCTTATAGCCAGCATGCTATAACCTTCTCTTTCTTCCATTGTAAGTACTGTAACCTTCTCCTTCTTCCATTTAATAGTCTATCTGTTCATTATCTCAGCAAATACTGAAGTGCTGCATACACTTGGGTTCCTGGTCCCAGGGGTGTACAATCCATGTAGGGAGGGCAGTCAATAAGCAATAATAATCAAGAAAGTGACACCTATTAGTAAGAACTATAAAGAAAACATAGCTTGCCTCTCTTTCCAAGGAGACTTAGCTCCTTATGGGCAAGAGCTGCTTTCCTCATCATTGTGTCACTAGGAATTAGCCAGGAGTGGTGGTGTGTGCCTAGAATCCCATCACTCTGGGAAGCTGAAGCAGGAGAATCACAAGTTCAAACCCCGTCTGGACAATTTACTAAGATCTGGTCTCCAAAAAAAGGCAGGGGAGTGGGATGGGGATGGGGATGGAACAAGCCCCAGTGCCCCCACACACACAGGAAAAAAAAAAAAAAGCACAGTTGGGGGTGTGTGGCTCAGTGGTAGAGCCTAGCATGCCTGAGGCCTAAATTCTATTCCCAGCTCAGCAAAAACCAAAAAGACAAAAGAAAAACCTTTGCACTTTCTTCTTTTCCCCCAGGCATCAGTCATTTTCTGCTCCGTTATAAAGATTTAGATGGAGAGGTCTCTCCAGGGAAACAGCAAGCGTTTAGAAGGCAGCAGCACCTGGCCCAATTTATAAATTTTACAGAGTGAATCAGAGGGTCTTGGTTAAAGTAAATGATCTCTTTAAGCTATAGTTTCTAACAGTAAGATTACATTTAAGATACAGCCAGAATGCCTGTGAAGAGACAGCATTTACAGACAGGGAAACTTGAAGTTCAAGAATGGTGACTTGCCCCAGGCCACAGGGCCAATAAACTGGAGCAGAGCCCCACAATTTAGCATCTCCTGGAACAGAGACTCAAATTAGGTGAAAATGGCAGGAGAAAATCTCTTTCTTCCCAGAAAGCTGTTGTCAAACTATGGCTAGCAGTTAGGATCCGATCCTCCCTGGGTGGGAAAGGGGAGGTGGAGAGTTTATTTACAAGCAAAATGAATCCTCTAGTTCAAGTAAAAGAAAAATGAATGGCATTAATTTTTCAAATTCTTACCGCTGGGACTGGTCCTAAACTTTAGCACTTTATTAGCAAGGCCAAAAATCACTCACAAGTTAATGCCTACATAGAAGGCAGCCAACGTTTGCCTTTTTTCCTTTAAAGGGGGAAAAGACCCTGTAATATTTAAAAGCTCAAGCTCATTCTACAGAGATGTTAAAAAGGACCCAATCTGCTGGGTTGGAAGAATCTTCTGAGAGACGAGGTGGACCAGTGCGGACATTAGGAAAAACAGATCTGCATTGTAATTTGTGCCCAGTTAACCTCTCTAAGCCTCAACATCACCGTCTATAAAACTTAGGGGTTTCGATGGGGATGATATCTAAACTAAATGAAATAGCAGTACCTAGCACTGAAATGAACACCTAACAGATGTTAGCTCCTTATTCCAGGGAAGAACTCTGGCAAGGGAAGTAAGAGACTTGGTTTCAACTCCTACCTGTGCCCAGACACATTTGTGATTCCAGTGCATCAGCTGTCCTGATCTCAACTTTCTTGCCGGTTGTTACAATAGATTATCTGATGTCCCCCAAAGCCTCATGCACTCATATGTGGGATTTGGGGGAGGTGACTGGATCGTGGGTTAGTCCACTGATGAGTTTATAGCTAAATGTGATGTTGGGAGAGGAAGCCTGGTTGGAGGAGGAGGGTCACTGGGCCGTGGCCCCACGAGATCTATGTCCCTCCCTCCCTTCTCCTCAACCACTCTCTGCTTCCCAGTGCCAAGCCACGAGCTTTCTCTGCCATGCTGCTCTGCCTTGCAGCCACCTGATTATGGACCGAAACTTCTATAGACTGTGATCTAAAATAAACCCTTTGCCTTATGGTTGTGGGTGTCAGGTATTGTGTCTCAGTGCTGAGAAAGTCACTAAGACACTAATAAAATGTAGAGTGCAGTACCCACCTCCAACGGCAGTCAGAGGGAAAAGCCAGCATGATGCCTGGGGCGAGTTGTAGGCATCTCAGAAATGTTAGCTAAATCTGAGTTGACTGTATGTTGTCCTGTAAACAGTCAACATGACAGTTTCCCCTTCGACTCGCTGTTTTAACACGGCCCAGTGCACTTCCATCCATCTGTAAACTGGATGGCAATACCAAGCCGTGGTCCTAACCCTCATAGTCACCCCCAAAAATACCTCCAGGGTGTTTGTCCCAGCTGGTGAGTCAAGGTTGAACCTGAAACCAGGGAAAAATATTTCTACCATCAACCCACCTCTTACCAATCTTATCTATTATTCACAGCTTCCATGCATACAAAGGTCAAATATCCATATAATCCATTCCTGATAAAATAACATTAGCTCTGTCAATTAGAAACATAAAGATAAGCCGGGCGTGGTGGTTCATGCCTGTTATCTCAGCACTCAGGAGGCTGAGACAGGCGGATCATTGCTAGTTTGAGACCAGCCTGGCTACAAAGTGAGCTCAAGGCAAGCCTGAATGGCATAGTGAGACCCTGTCTCAAAAAGACAAGGGCCGGGGATTTAGCTCAGTGGCCTAAGCACCTGCCTGGCAAGTGCGAGGTTGTGAGTTCAATCCCCGAAAAGAAATATAGATAATAATAGCAAAAAAAATTTTTCTGTTTGCAGTATTGGGGATTGAACCCAGGGCCTTGCATATGCTAGGCATGTGCTCTACTACTGAGCTATGTCACAGACCCTTAGGGAAAAAAAAAAAAATTAACATCCAGTAGCAATCTGTGATAACGTGAGATTAAATCCAGTAGCCATCTATGATACCACGAGGTTGATACTTCCAGCAGAAGACACCAGAACACCTTTCTGAATGCTCAGAATCATGATGAACAGGCATAGATATACTGAGATAAACACAAACTTCTTATGGAGAGAACAGTGGAGAAAAAAAGTGGCACAAGCAAAGATGCTGCCTCCCTGGGCTGTCTTCTCTGTCCTTCCCACAAAGGGCTAGACAGAGAAGGGTACTCAGGCCGCTGAGTCTCCAGGTCTTGTTATCGTCCCTCCAAAACTAGGCACAAAAGATAAGTGAGGGAAGAAAGGAAAGGTCACAAAACATAAGTACCACCATGCCCCCTTCCCATCATTCTGACCACATGTACTACCCAAAATATCTTAACGAAGTGGATGACCACACCCATAACAGTAATAAAAGCAACTAGCAGTTATTAGGTGTTTACTGCTTTCACTCTGTTACAAGTTCATAAATGCATTAGCTCATTTAGTACCCAGGACAAATCTTGGAGGTGTTATTATTCCCATTTTCCAGATGCAATACTGATGTTCACAGAGGCTAAGGAACATGTTAGATGGGCTGGGGGTGCAGCTGACTGGTGGAGTACTTACCTAGTATGTACAAGACCCTGAGTTCACAATCATAAGCACCCCATACCCTGCCAAATAAATGGAACCTGCCCAGAGCTGTACAACCTTTAAGAGGCCTAGCAGGATATGAACCTAGGTTGTCTGACTCCATAGCCAAACCAGCCCAATATCTATTTTAACTCAAAGATTAGAGTAACTCCCTGCTGGGGTGACCCCTTGGGGAACCTCCAACAGGTTCTTAATAGCACCCATGTCCCTTTGTGGAAAAAGTCAGAATAGCCTGTGGACAAGAAAGAGTTAAGGCTACATGTACAAACTCACAACTCCACTTTTTCTCAGTTCTGTGGGCTCAAGTCAGACTTGTAGCATTAACATTAATGTACATTTTTGGGGGAGGTGATTCATGTAAAGTTCCTGCCAAGAATTTTAATAATTAGACTGAATTAGATCAAACTCTGTCCATACACGCCTGACAACATCTGCTAATCTGACTGCAGTCCTGGAAGCCTCACCAAGCCTGGGAAGGGCAGGCTGGACCTCGAGAACTCTCTGGCACTGGGTGGAGCTCCTAGGCAGAGAAGGCTCCTGCCAGCTTCCCTCTGGTTAACACTCCCGCCTTCCTTCAGACATCGCTCTGGCTTTATCCTATTACATCACCCCCAGGGGTGATAGGAAGGGGTATGATAGGAATAGGCAAAAGCTTATAAAAGAAAAACTTTCCCCAAAAGTCTTTTCTAACCCAAGATGTGGGTATAAAGTGTTTCTCTCTAATGTGATCATTTTCTGCCTTTCAGTACAACCCACTCCTATTAGTACCAGGGACTTACCCATATAGGGTAGGGGGAAAATCCAAACCTTTGTCCCCCATGATCTGTAGCTTGGCAAAGTCCCCTGAAGAATTTGTTCCCTGTCTTTCTGTCACTGGGTTACACACAAGGAAAGGAATGCACACACACACATGCATGAACACACGCACAGACACCCGTACCCTCATACAGCATTATGAATCTAACACAGAACCCCAAATACACAGACTTGCATCAAGTATTTCCATTCAAACCACAGAAACTATATTAGAAGTATAAAGAATGGGGCTGGGAGTTTAGCTGAGTAGTAGAGCACTTGCCGAGCATGCGAGAGGCCCTGAGTTCTATTCCCCGCCCCGTGTTGGTGGGGGGGGGGATGAAAAGAAAAATGTTTTCAGTCCATACTTGCTCACTCACTACTAAATGACTGTGGACAAGTAACTGAACTTTCTTCAGCTTCAGCTCCATCAAAAGTAAAGCAAGATGAAAAAATGCCAAGACAACTTCCCTCACAGGGAAGCTGTGGTATGGATCATATATTATAATGCATAGGAAAGTACTTTCTAGAGTGCTACTATACACAGTTAACTGTTGTTATTACAGCTACTTTAAGAAGACAGATCATCCTTAGAGACCAATGGCATTCTTCTCTTGAGTCTATAAACATTTTGCAAATACCTGTCCTTCCTTCCCAGAGGCAAAAAAGCAGTAGGAAATGCACATCAATAATCCCCTAGCACTAGTAATTATAACAGGGGTCAAAACCTACTTAACAAGAAAAATCCCACCATGATTTCTAAGTAAAACATAAACTGTTTTATTGAATTGGCTAAAATGAATACCTTGTTTTAAAAACACATTGTCATGGTCCATGAGTTCTGGAGGGAGTTAACCTGGTTCCAAAGAGCATTTAACAATGCAAAAAATTGTTCTCAATTTGACTTTGTTTGTTTGTTTGTTTGAGGCAGGGTCTCACTATGTAGCCCAGACTGGCCTCGAATTTATGGCAATCCTCCTGCCTCTGCCTCTGGAATGCTAACACTACAAGCATGTGTCACCATGCCTGGCCATTTGCAATTTGAAAAGATAGAGAAGACTGTCTACTCCTACCCCTCCCACCCCACCCTGTTTCTTTCCTTCCAGTCTCTTGACTCCCAAGAGATTTAGCAAATTACTCTAAATTTAGGTGATGTTTCTGTCTGTAATGTTTTAGGATTGAGGACAAATGCCTAAATATTTCTTGATAGCTGAACAAAAGACCTGCCACTGCCACCCCCATCTGTTATGGTACTAGAGACAAGAATGCAAGCTCTGAATAGCGATGAAGTAAGTGAGTAGTGATTATCTTATGAAGAATAAGTTAAAGGGAAAAGAGAGAAAGCTTTTTTGTCTTCAAGAATTATTTATAAACTGGGCATGGTGTCACACAGCTGTAATCCCAGCACTTGGGAGGTTGAGGCAGGAAGATCATTGTGAGTTCGAGACCAGCCTGGGCTACAAAGTGAGCTCAAGGCCAGCCTGAACTGCACAGTGAGACCCTGCCTCAAAAAGACTCCCCCCAAAAATGTAATTATAACCAGAGAACAAAACCTTGTTTCCAAACCCATCTGCAGTGTTGGCCATTGGAGACAGAAACACGAGCCCTAGATGAGGTCATTAAGACCATCATTGACCACATCCTCACTTTACAGCCAAGCAGATCATATTTAAAATATAATCTGGAGGCCAGATTACATCTAAAGTCAGCCTTTCCCACAGTGCGTCCCATTCAGTGTTTACAGGAGTTTCACAATGTTTACAGGGAATTTCATTGTCAGATGAATTTTGGGGAATCCACGGTCTACACAATTCCCCAGCTTCTTCCTCTGCAGCCTGCTCGGTGACTGTAACATGGTAGTACTTGAGGGGAAAGGTAAATCGAACCATGAATTAGTTCTTTTTTTGTAGTGTGTATTCTCCAGTTGACACTGGCATGTCTTTAGACATTTTCAGCCTTCATAAATGGCCATAACTTATAATGGGTGGGAGGGGGAACTGGAGGTAGGTTGTCGAAACTGGTTTCATACTTGAACTGCACGTTCCAAGCTGACACTCACTGGCACTAGGATCCATTTAGACTGGTGTACCAGACTCGGTGCTTTACCTGTCTGCCTGCAAGCTCTCTGTTCTACCTCCCAGGCTACATTCAAGCCTTTCACTATAGATACCCATGGTCCCTATTGAAAGGCATTCTTGCTTTTGTACCTAAAGATATTGATTTTTAAAGTATCAATGTCCTGGAAAGGAAATTTTTTTTGGTACCAGGGATTTTAAAATTTAACTTTATTGGTACATTTTAGATATACACAATGATCACATTTATCAGAGGGAATTTGTACCTGTACATAATATATCTTTTCTTTTTCCCTCAATCCCCTGCCCTCCTTTCAACCCTTCTGTCCCTCCTTATTCACAAAAGTTGTTTCTATTTTTTCTTTCCATTCTTTTTTTTTCCTTTTCCTTTCCTTCTTCTCCCTCCCTCCCAATTCCCCTTCTCATTTAAATATTTTCTCCCTGTTTCCCAATATCTATTATACAGTTTGGTCCTTATTTACCTTTTCACTTTCTCACATCAGAGAAACAATGTGATATTTAAACATGTGGGTCTAATTTATTTCACTTAAAGAGTATGGTCTCAAGATGTCTCAAATTTAACCTTCTTTATGGCAGAGTAATACTCCATTGTATAAAAAACCCACATCTTCTTTACCCAAATCATTGGTTGTTGGGCATTTGGTCTGTTTCCAAGATTTAGCTGTTATAAATTGCTGTAAACATGGGTGTACATATATCATTGCGATATGATGCTTTTAATTCCTTCTGCAAGATACCCAGAAGGGGAATAGGTGCATGACATGAAACTAGTTTTAGTTTTTTGAGGAATCTCCACACTGATTTCCACAGTGGTTTCACCAGACTGCATGGCCATCAAGAGTGAAGTGGGGTTCCTGTTTCCCTACAGCCCTGTCAGCATTTGTTACTGGTTGATTTTTCGGTAATAGCCATTCTTTCCAGAGTAAGCTGGAATCTCAGTGTTGTTTTTTTCATCTCTTGAAAGACCAGTGATGTTGAACATTTTTTCATATATTTATTGGCTGTCTGTGGTAGTGGAGATTGAACCTAGAGCCTTCCCACTAAGCTTTATCCACAGGCCCCTGTCCCTCTTTTTAGACAGGGCCTTACTAAATTGCCCAGGCTAGGCTCCAACTTGTGATCCTCCTTCTTGCCTCAACCTACCAGAGTACTGGAATTATAGGAATTATAGGTAACATCACTCCCCAAATTTTTTTTAAACTTTTTTTTTTGTCTTAACTGGTTGTTCCAGAGACTGCTCAGAGTACTATAAAAGAAGAAAAATGCCCTGAATTCTGACCCCTGATTTTTCTCCTGCAGAACTCAATCTAGTTATTTCAATAACCAAGGTTCTTTCTTTTGGAGTGAAGCCAAAAATCTGACTAGTGCATGGCAGTGGATCCCAAGCATGAGCCAAACATGCCTCGGAGAGGGCCCGAGTGAGTATGAAGGTCTTTCCGTCCACGTGAGTGCCAGGAGTTGTCAGCAGGCCAGCAGCTCACAGTTACAATTGCCATGAAGTGAAGGATTCGTGAGACCTTTTGATGTTAACAGACCCTCATGTTTGAATCATTGGAAACCAAAACTAGTATTTTCAACAAATACACCCCTTGCCAGGAATCTGTCCTGTTTACAAGAGGACGTATCTTCAGTTACAGAATAATGAATTAAATGAAAATCTTTGACTGTGTTTTTCAGTTTTAATCTCACAAGGCATGGCAAAATCTGAAATTACAAATGCTCATAAACTCAAACATTATACAACCGTCCTCCCTGAAATTCTAAGATTTTCCATGCCAGCATGGAACAGATTAGAAGATACTATATTTATTCTGCAGTGATACTGAATAGAGGGAGTTGTGGATGTACCTTAAGAATAAAGTCTCAATGTGACATTTTGACAGACTCACATTGATTAGAAAAACAATAAAACCACCAAAACCCTGGCCTAACATAGGACAGTACAAAGCATTTCTTTACTTTGTTGGAGTTTTGCATGCATGAAAAATGGAGGTTTGATAGCTTGTGTTTTAAAGGAAATGAATCTTAAAAGAACTACTGTGAGTGATGATCATGAAGTGGGCTAATAGGAAACAGCACACAACAGATGACATGTTTTAAGAAATGTTAGCAAGTGAGCTCTCCTTATATATATATATATATCTCTACAGTGGATATTGCACAAGAATCATCATGAAATATTTCTAACATAAAGGCAGTTTGTCAGGAGAACAATCTTAGTATCATTTTACCTATCCATAGTAAGTATTTCATGAAGACTTAGAAAAGCAATTGTTTTTCTTCTAAAAGTTCCAGTCTGGGTTGCAGTGACATGTCACACCCGCTAAATCAAATAGCCTATGACTCAAATTCTAATCTGTATAAGTGGCATAGAGAGATGATAAAATGTTTTCCAAATGCTGGGGGAATTTTTTTGAAGCTCCCAAAGCACACACTGTCTGTTTTTTGTTTTTTAAAGAATTTATCATCAGTTCCAAGTCAGAGTTCAGTGACTACAAATATTCAGGACTGATTTTTTTTTTTAAACAGCAACATACTTTTTACATACAGCATTATTGCTTCAGTGAACTGGTGCCAAGAAACGTGGTCAGTATTGTTTCCAGATTCTTCAAGCAGATGTATTCCTTGTGATGGTCAACCCAATCCTGTCTGTCCTTGACTACTTAATTTTCAGTCATTTGCAAAGTTTTCACTTTCTAAAGTGAAAACATAGACATACCTAAACAACTCTGATCAGCAGTAGAATAAGTAATGTGGCCACACTTTGCAGACTTTCCCACATAGGACTTCTCATCTCAAAACAGATGACAGAAAGAATTTCTGCCCTAGATGAAGAAGCCTCAGGGACGATGGTTTACTTTTTTTTTTTTTTTGAAAGTCCAGACTTTAAGAAAGATTCCGACTTACTCTAGCTTATCTTTCTAGCTTTGTTTTTTAAAAAAAAATTTTTAAAGTATTTGCTGATTAACTCCATTCTGTCTATTCTCTCAAAGGACTTCAAGTTCCCACAGTACAGATGTATTCAATTTTATTAGTTTGCACTTGATATATTGCTTCGTAACTGTTCAAGGCATTTTTTTGTGAACATTATGTTCCTGTCTTCCAAACTATACTCTAAGCTTCTTAACAATAAAAACCATGCTTTGCCTTCCCCCTGAGATTTTTTTTTTAACTATGACTGCATTAAAACTATAAATTAATTTGGAAGAAATGACATCTTTACAGTATTTCTCATTTCCAGCTAGCAGCAGTTCTGTTTCTCCATTAATGCAAGTTTTTCTTTTCATGTGTAGCCAAAATTTTGTAGTTTTTTCCAACTCTAAAAACAAAATATGCACACGGCAAAAATTTTCAAGAGAATCTTTCTCCCCTTCCCTGGTCCCAGTCTGAGCCTCAGAGGTAGGCCCTCCTCAGCAGTTTCTTACTGTTCATGCATACATGTGTGTATGTATACAAGCATAAATATCACCTTCCCCCGTCATTCTTAAAAGGTTGGGCCACTCACCGTTTTTTTATCTTTAATTGGCAAAGAAAAAGTATTTAAAGGACACAGATCCATTTTCACAGTGAGTCTAGAGCTGAAAGGCAGTGAAGGAATAATATGTCCACAGGAGCTAAATATCAGTGCACTATGCACAACACAAACTACAAATTTCGCTAATGGTAGGATAGTATTCCACTTCATGGACACACAATCGGTTCCCAAACCAGTCTTTTTACTCACAGACATTTATATTGTTTCAAATTCTGTTTCAAACTGCTAATAGTGCTACAATAAACATCTGTGAACATTCTACATCCAGGAACACCGCTACAGATATCTTTGTTTATATTGGTAAGATTTGCTGGATGAACTCCTAGAAATTGGACTGATTATATACATTTCCCCCCTGGGGCTAAGGATCAAATCCAAGGCCTCACACATGCTAGGCAAGCACATTACTATTAGAGCCACATCCCTGGCCCTTTTAAAGAAATTGTTTTTATTTTGAACCAGGGTGCTCACACTGGTCTCGAACTCACGATCCACCTGCCTCAGCCTCCTGAGCAACTGGGTTTGCAGGACTGTGCCCCATACCCAGCAGATTATATGTATTTTAAATTTTGAGTGACTTTACAAAAGAAACAGCATCAGTTTGCACTTACTCTAGCCAGGCCAAAGCTGCTTCTCCATACCCTTGCTAATACTGTGAGCTGTCAGGTATGGTTTTTGCCAATGTAATAGCGACACACTGTATTTCATCATTCACGCTTCTTTCATTGTAAGTGGAAACAATATCTTTTCATGTTTATAAATAGGTTTATATTCCTTTCTCTGTTAAACTTCTTTACCCCAATTTTATAAATTCTTTATGCTTTAAGAAAAAAATGCCTCTTACCTCTGTCATATATGTTAAATATATTTACCAATCTAAAGTTTAGCATTTGATCTAGTTTCTGGTATTGTGAATAATACAGAAGTTTTATATCAGAGTCATCTCTTTTATAGTCGCCAATAAAATCTAGTTTAATTTTCTGAACACAAACACAGTCATTCCTTGGTATTCACAGGGGACTGGTTCCAAGACCTCCCATGACTACGCAAATCCAAAGATGCTTCAGTCTGTTATATAAAACGGCATGGTATTTACATATACCATACATCCTCCCGCATACTTGAAATCATCTTAATACCTACTGCAAGGTAAGCTATGTAAATAGTTGCACTCTTTGGAGAATAGCAACAAGAAAAAAATTATGTGCACACTTACAGTACAGACACAGTTTCATTTTTCCAAATATTCTGTTTATGCATACTTTTATTCACTCAATTGAGAGCTTTTGTATTGTATGTAAAATGCTCTAGGTAATTAATCCCAACGTTGCTCACACTGAGTTCAAGGTGGGCGCATTCATATAAATATTTTTCATGCCCTCTTTGGAAATTTTTTGCTGGATTCTTTGCTTTGCATAATTATCCCTGCAATGGAACCAGCATCCTAAAGTCACCACCATACATTCTCCTATGCCAGTGTCACATGATTTTCTAATTCTGTCTTCCTCTTCCCAGGTTCGCTGGCTCTGGCATGGCAGCTGTGGCCACGAGTTGGTGCTTCTGGTGCCTCCTTTTCCAAATATTCTTGATCTAAGGCTGGTTGAATCTAAGGATGTAGAATGTGTGGATACATGCTCATTTCTCCCCAGGAAAAGTGAATTTGAAAACAAAAAACTAACAAGTCACCAAAAATCCTTCCCCTAATTTTATAAAATCTGGCAGAGCGACCAAGCCACTGCCAGTAGCCAGGGATGTAACGCATCAAAGGGCTATCTACAGATCCCGTGTTTGGAAAGTTCATATGTTTGCCAGTTCTCTGGTGTCTAGTATAGCTGTTTCAAAACAGAAGTGATTACAGATGAAGATTCTGGCCCTTGCCCTGCCACCACAGAGACACACTTCAACACTACGAGCCAGTTCAATGGGCTAGGAAAGGAGACTTGGTCAATTTCCCAGAGACATGGTGGCCCAAAATGAGAACAAGGGAGAAAATGATAACAAGGCAGGCAGACTCTCAGATCCCACTACATCCCCAGGCAATAAACAGATGACAGCTGTTCTCAGAGGACCTTTCTGTCCTGGCATCTTCTCCTTCTTATCCTTTCCAGTCAAAGACTGGACAGTCAAAGACAAAAATGAAGCAGAGAGAGCATTTTAAAATGATTTCCCGTTTCACCTACTGGGCATAAAGTCACTTACATTATGACAAGTACATTAGTTGCAGTGGTGTGTCCTCCCAAATGCAGGGAAGATTTCAACTGCATTCTATCGGTTCTTGTGATGGCACTAAATCAGTGTTTGTGCAAGTGGGATAACTATAGAAACAAGAACCAATGTATCACCACAAAAGATTCTTTGGGAGGACGTGATTAGTTTGCTTGTTTACTTAACAAACATGTCTTAAGTACCTGCTACTTATCTGAATCTTTAGATAATCATGCCTTTTAGAAGTACACAGTCTAATGAGAAACAAAGACACATAAAATAATGGTTGTAGTAACCTGTTTTAAGTCTTTTCATTAAAGAATTTGCCTAGTGTTCAGGAAAAACAGGGAACATCCAATTAGATCAGAGATGGAAAAAAAATCTGGGTAGGGTGAGCTGAGGACTACTCTAACGGGAAGATTAGAAATAAAAAGAGAACGATAGCACAGGAGCTCAGGGGTTTGTTAAGGGAGCAGTTTGTTTGTTTTTCCTTTCCTGCTGCTGGGAATCAAAGCCAGGGTGCTCTACCACCAAGTTACATCCCCAGTCTTTTTTTTTTTTTTTTTTTTAAGAGTATCACTGTATAACTCAGACTGGCCTTGAACTCTCTACGTTGCTCAGGATGGCCTCAAACTTGTGATCTTCATACCTTACCCTCCCCGGTAGTAGAGTTACAGGCATGCACCACTCACGCTGGCAAAAAAGGAATATTTTTTGTTTTATTATTTTAATTTTTATTTCTAGTAGTACATGTTTGCAGTACATAATGATTACCTTCATTTAGAAGGTAGGATCTTTTAATGAGGGAGATGGCAGAGGAAAGCTCAAAGACAAAAACAGAAGTTTGTCTTCATTAGAGTAAGCAAGTTCCCTAGAAGAGACAAGAATATATATAATTCAGCAAATATTTATTAAATGTTACTTTCTGTCAGGCATTGGACCAGGTGGAGACATCTTTATAAAGACGAGTGACAGACTTGCTTCTCAAGGAGCAAGTCCACAGGAGCTCACAGCCCACGGAGTGAGGAAATTAAAGAAACATAATTAATAGCAAGAGTAATATGAGAAGACAAGATACCACTAGGCCAATGGGAGATGCATCTACACCATATTTGGGGAATCAGGACTTCCTGGAGAAACTGATGACAGAAGTTCATAGAATCGACAAACAATTAGAAGAAAGAAAATAAAATAAATGTTCTTCAATTACACTAAAAGATCAAAAGAAGGGTGGTAGTAGGAAGGAACTTGTATAGGAAAAATTTTAAGAGTTGAAAATAAGATTATGATTAGGACCTACAAAAAGGTAAAATTCTGCATGATCTCTAAGGATTATTCCTAGGAAAGAAGTAAAACAAAAACAGAGCTGCAGGCACGGTTCAGTGGTAGAGCACTTGCCTAACATGCAAGAGGCCCTAGCTTCAATCACCAGCACCGCTTAAAAAAAAATTGAGCATGAATTAGTGTGTAGCGTAACAATCACTAGTACCGATGTAGGAACAGAAAAAGCATATAATAAGAATGCCCCAGAGCTGGAAGCTAGGCAGGGCAACAGACCAATAAGGTAAGCATTACAGGTTCTAAGAGGAGGAAGTGAAGCATACATGGGTGATCACTTACAGGGTCAGAGCTGGACTTCTGCGACTTTTCACTCCCCTGAGTCTTTTTTTCCCTGGTCCCTAGAGTTTTGGTCTCCAAGCAATTGGTTCTGTGTTTTTATTTCTATGCTTAGTTTTAAACCACATTTTTAAAAAGTACTTCTTGAAAGGCAAGGATTGGAGGAAAAAATACTGAAGCTCTTAAGAGGTCCTGTCTAGCTGCCAAAGCATTGTTTTAGTCAAATGTCAAATGAAAAGGGAGAAACGGAATGATGATTTTATTTGAATTGCTTCCAAAGAAAAGTCACCTCCAGCAAAACTCAAGGCCCACTTTGCAGGAAATCCTGGCATGCTGACAACAGAAATGGAAGCAGAAAATTTCATCTTCCAGAAAGCACGGTATCAAATAGGAAAAACCGTAAGGAGTGATAAGCTTTGAGGTCCCTCTGGCTCAGGGTCCATTTTACCCTTTTCGACTTTTTCCCTCCTGAAAACGAAATTACTTAAAACACAACTTACCCTTGCAGAGTGTTTTTGGAAATGATTAAAGGTCAAATCTTTTGTTTTAAGTAATATTAATATATTAAATTTCAAATTTACTGGACTGAAAAAAGGAAACAAAAGTAAAGACAGGGATAGTCCAAACCTTAAAATTAAGGTGGTCTAAGGTGCAGTTCAATGATAGAACATGTAGTTAGTTAGCATAGTGAGGCCATGGGTTTAATCCTCAGAATCGATGACGATAATGATGACGGAGATTATAGGATATGATCAAATGACTATCCCTCCTAGTAAAAGTGAGCTTGCATCCCAGCTAGAGTAGCTAAGTAAATATCTAAGAATCAGAGTTTTCAGTGTTCAGAGAGCACTGCAGAATACTGAAAACCTCAACATTATGCTCATAAGTGACAGCAGTCAAGAGGCCTACAGGTCACCACTCTTGCTTAGAAATTTTCAGACCAAGCTGAAGGTAGGTATTTTCAGGGTCTTTATCTTCATTCATTAATCATATTTATTAGGTACTCTTCTGTGCCTGTTCTATTGTACTTGTTGAGAAGTTGTACTTGTTGAAAGTCAAATACAGGCTTTGCCTCTGATGAAAATGCTTGTTCTGGTGTGAACAAAGGGACGGTGCGTTTCATGTCTGTGACTCTGTGCTGTTATTCATGAACCTAAAGCCAAGTCACAGGTGCTATCTTGTCATTTGTGGCAACTGTCCCAGAGCTCCAATCTGGTCCCATTTTTTGATCATGCTGCCACCTCACTCCTGACCTGTTCTCATCTCCCATTTATTTCTCATCTTCTCTGAACTCAGCTCAGATGTCTACAGAATTTCTAGCTTGACTTCCAACCTCCCTCAAGGACTTGGCTCAGACACTCATCATTTCAACTCAGTTCAGAAGGCCTTTTGCACTTTGTCCAATGACCTAGAGGTAAACCCTAGGTTCCAGCTCTACAAGACGCTTGTCCAAAGGTACATCACTGGTGCAATGGGAAGAAGAGGCTAAGGTTACCCTGCAGAAGGTTCGGCAGAAAGTTGATAGCTAAGCTGAGTTTCAGAGATGCACAGAGTGGACAAGAATGGGATTCTCATTTTAAACAAAGGGACTAACATGGTAGTGAAAAAAATAACATGCCTAATAATAAGTTGGTTTTGTTGACAAGAGCCCCTAATGGGTAATAAAATGTTTACTGAGCTCCTACTTTATGGAAAGCACATGGCCCAAGGCAGGGCCTGGCACATAACGAGAACTCATTAAGTTTTGTAGTATTAGTGAAATATCAGTTTCGTTTTAAAAATAAAATCGTGTGTCTGCATCTGGAAATAACCTGTAGGAAGAAGGGTCAAAGACAAACAAACCACTGGAAGACTCACTATGACTTCTTCCAAAATGAGAGATTTTTCTTCCTGTAATCAAGGAATGGACTGTGCTGGGTCTGGTCCTTTGTGCTAGAAACAGAAGCACCAAACCTGGGGCCAAAGGGGTCTGGTCTTCATTAAGATGATTTTTCTTTGTAATGTTCAGTGTGGAAGTAAAGTAAGTACCCAAGTGAAGATAGGAGTTAAAGGATCCCTGAGTCAGGTTCACAAAGGAAATAAAATGCTAGGATGAAACTCCGGGGTGCATCCTGGGCTCCTCCAGTGTCCTGTTGACCCTCTTTGACTCCCACAGCCTCTCCTTATGCCAGCTCATGCTTCAGCTCCCCACGGTGGGCTTCTATTCTCATCAATCTTGCCCCATTCTCACAAAGCTCAAATCCTGTTTTCAGCGAGGCCACCAGTAACATCCCACAGCAAGTGCACTGCCTTGCTCTCAGTCCACTCTTCCCCTGGGAACCACTGCCCTCCAGCTCTTCCTTGAAATTCCTTCTTTGCCTTTCCTGATTCTTCTGCTTTGGAGCCTTGACCTTCTCGGTGTTCGACACCAGCCCCAATACCTGACCCTAAATGCTGGGGCTGCAGGTGCCACCTGTGCTTTCTCCTCCTCTCCCAAGGTGAGCTCATCTGTTCCCACAACCTGGACAACACCTGGGAAGTTCATGACCTCATTCACTGCTCACCTGGTCTCTCTTCTGGGCTCTCTGCCTGCTCTCTCCATCTGGTGACCTGAGGAGCCCTCAAAACCCACATTTCTAAACGGGAGGCTATTGCTTTCCCTCAACCTGCTTCTTCTTCTCTATCTTCCCTACACACAATTGGCACCTCGAGGCAGGGCCCTTGTTGTATTCATTCTGTTTACATCCCCAGGAGGTGCTTTGACAGTGTCTAACACAGAAAAATCACGAGAACAAGTGTGTCACGAGCAGGAAGGCTTTTATGGGCATCATCTCATTTAATCCCAAGAACTCTCAGTTCTACGCACTAAAGATTGCTGCTTCACAGGTAAGCAAACTGCAGCTGGCTGGCAGCTGGATACCTTCTCCTGGATGATAAACTGACTTTACTTTGTGAATGGTTATTGTGTTCAGCCTTTAAAGAGACTCTCAATAAGGCCAGGCCTGTTAGGGAGACAAAAGCCCCAGGCCATTCCCATACATAATTTAAATCCCCTGCCATTGCCTGGCAAGGCCTCCCAAGAATCTCAGGTTCTTGTACGGAATGTGCTTAATACATCCCTATCCTTTGCTGCTCCCCACCCAGAAATCAGATTTCTGCATCGTCAGAGTTTTGTTTTATTTGGTACCCACCATAATTATTCCTTCATAAACTGGTTAAGGCTAATTCTGCTCCTAGAATCTCACCTCAGAATTCCACCATCACAGGCTCATTTGAGCTATGCCTGGTGGCACTCATGTAATACCAGTTACTTGAAAGGCTGAGGCAGGAAGATCACAGGACCAGCCTGGACAACTTAGAATTCATGATATACTAAATGAAAAGCACACAGTATGTAGAGTTTATCCCTGTGCTTGAATTTTAAAATAGAAGAGTATTATTATATTTTGGTGAAGGCCTATGCGTTAAAGCCTTGGTCCCCAGTGAGGTGTATTGGGAAATGGTAGAACCTTTAAGAGGTGGGACCTAATGGGAAGTCTTTAGATCATTGGAGGTATGCACTTGAAAGAAACTGTGGGAGCCAGGTCTATTCCCTTCTCTCCTCTCTCTTCCTGCTTCCCAGCTGCCATAAGGTGAACAATTTCCTCTGCCATACCCTCCTGACATGACATGCTTCCCTGTCACATGTCCAAAAATAACACAGCCAACCAACCATGTCCTCTAAAACTGTGAGCCAGGATAAACTTTTCTTTTTTTTTTTTTAAGTTGAGTTACCTCATGCATTTGTTACACTAATGAAAAGGTGGCTAAAACAAGTATATTTACACAGAAAAATGACTGGATGGATATACAAACACAATAAAATGCAAACCTGCAGCTGGCAAGTGCATGGTGCTGAGTTTGATTCCCAATACCCCCCCCCAAATGGCTTAAAATGCATATTTGACAGTGAGGAGATTTATGACTACCCTTACCTCTGTGTTTTTCTGTATCTTTCAAATTCTGTAAAAAATCTTATATTATTGTATGAAATTCTTTGTGTTTATGAAAGCCTTTGATTTTGTTTTTTTGTTTTCTTTTTTGGTCTTTTTGAGACAGTGTCTCATTAAGCAGTTCGGGCTGGCCTTGGGCTCACTTTGTAGCCCAGGTTGGTCTTGAACTTGCAGTGATCCTCCTGCCTCAGCCTCCCGAGTGCTAGGATTACAGGAGTGCGCCACTATGCCCGGCTTGATTTTCAGTTTTTTATTGTGGTAAAGTAGACATAAGATAAAATTTGCCATTGTCACCATTTTCAAGCACACAATTCAGTGGCATTAAGAATACTCACTTTGTTCTGCAACCATCATCCCCATTATCTTCACAACTTTTTCATCTTCCCAAATTAGAAACTCAGCACTCATTAAACAGTAACTCCCCATTCCCCTGCTTCCACCAGCCCCTGGCAACCCCAAGCCTCACTTGATTTTAAAATGCAAACATTCAAAGACCAAGACTCATTCGCACCTTAGGCGTAAATTACTTTCATCTGCTAAACTCCTATCACTCAGAAAAGTCTGCCTGAGCAAAAAGCCCGCAGGAGCTACAGTCAAGAGACTGCTAAAGACAGACCAGGGTGGCAATTTTGGTTTTAAATGAGACAGGAAGTAAAAGTAACTGCTTGCTTTGAAGTTTGGCCCAGGACCTAGGGAGCAGACAGGGTATTCAGGTGTAAGGAGCAGCTGACCAAAAACCTCTGCTGCTTTCGGTTCAATACTTACTGTCTCCAGCTACTAAGAGGCAAAAAAAAAAAATTTTTAAAAGAAGAGAAAAAGGTGGGGGTGGTCTAAGGGGGTGTAGATTAGTGGTACAGCAATTTTCTAACATATGCAAAATCTGGGGTTTGATTCTAAGCATGGCAGAAAAATAACCATTTTTTTTAAAAAATTGAAGTGTGGAGTTTGAGCCCCAGTACCAAAATAAATAAATAAATAAATAAAGTGTGAAAAATGAAGACAAAAGGTGGAAGGATAGCATGGAAGAGATTTAGACACTTACATGTCAATGAATGAGGCCTCCCAGAACCCAAAGGCAGGAATTTCCTTCACAATACTCCTGACAGCTGGCCATGTAGCACCTGTCTGAACGCGTCCAACAACAGGGGTAGGCGGGAGCCTGACATTCCCAAGAAGTACGTCCAGACGGCTTCATAAATCCCCAAACCCATAAATACAGAAAAGCTTGTGAAGGCTTCTGGCTTTTTCCTGGTTTTTTTTTTTTATTTTTTTATGTCTCACCTCCAATAGAAGCCAACTGTCTTTTCAGCTTTCTCTAGAATTATCTCACCCGAACAAATTTTGCCCTGGCTCAAGTCACTGCTAAAATTTTTATGAATGTCCTTTTTTCCTTATTTCAAAGGATATATGTAAGATGGACTTGTTCCCAGCACAGCAAAATCTATCATTCTAGTCTTTAAAGTATCCAAAACTCCCTTTTTCTGGCAAAGACCTATCATTTCGTCGCATGTATTGGCTTTTTCTTCCTTAACATCATGAATACTAGCAGCTGATTTCTCTTTTCAAAATAGTCATTTTTCACAAAGAAAGTTTTAATTACTTAAGAGTTACAACAGAGCTGCAATTCAAATTTGTCTCAGGAAAACTACAAATGACTACCTGTCAGGAACCTTCTGGATTGCTGTAGGCTCTCAAAGAGTCAAGACAGTGTAACATGTGCAAATTCTAAGCATTCGCTGTCTATTGTGCAATTGATTTTTGCCTCTCTGCCACCCAATGCAGCAGGGAAGCTGATTGCAACCACCATGGGAGGTAAATATACCTCAGGGAGGCTGAAAGGAGTAGAGAAGAGGAAGTAGAAGAAACCAAGGTGCCACATGCTAGGGATGCTTGGCTGAGGGGCAACGAGCTGCTTCTTTGAGGCTCTGCATAGCTGTCAGTGGACACTGGCTCTTAAGAGAACAAAAGAAAGGCAAAGGGAGGCAGGCTAAAAGGAAGAGAGGGGACGAGCATTTCAAAAGAATGCCTAGAGCATGCACAAGTGCCTCAGTTCCATCTCCAGCACCAAAAAGTTTTTAAAAATAAAATAACACCTAGAGAGAGCCCCCCTCCCACCAGCTGTCATGTAATTACACACATCTGCATGTAATGTTCCCTCTGCTACCTAGATCTCACCAACCCCATCCGTTTATGTTAACAATGTCAACTTCTCTGAGAAGCTGGCTTGATGGTAATTTTAAAAAGACGACAGGCAAACATCATAGGTAAAGGAAAACCACAGTTGTAAACTTAAAGCAGACTGGCCAAAAACCTGGAAGAATTCCTGAATTCACAGGACTGGAAAGGAACTAATTGAGGTTGCAGATGAAGGTGTTCTGCAAATGAAGTGCTGTATAAATGTGTTACTATGAAAGAGCTTGTTTACGAGCAGAGCGAATAAGAACTGTGTGTATGGGGGTGGTCCGAAAAGATTCAGCACCATTTCTTTAAAAAGTGACATTCAACTAACTTCATACCTTATACCAAAACAAGGTCAGTTTGGGGAAATGTAGAATTTCTAATACATCTGACTTCGTCAGCTCATGGTAAGATTTCCAATGGAATCCCTGTGAACAAGACAGAGGCCTACAGGCTAGACACAGTGACCTGGCAACTGGCTGAACCCACACCTCCGAAGATGAGATTATCAGATGAATATTAACAGAAGGAAGAGTCTCGCTGTGTTCTAAAGGGCCTCCAATCTGGCCATGTTCAACCCAATATTATTCTTACCTTCTCAGAAAAAGGGGCATCAGGGGATTCTGCTTGTTCATATGTGCAGGAATCACAAAACTAGCAGATGAGTCAGTCACTTAATGCTAAAGTCAGTTGTGTAGAAGGCAACACTCAGAATAGTTTTTATGAACTATTTGCAATTTACATTTAAATCTTGTACCATAAAGCAGACACCTTAAGTTGGTATCTGCATATGTACTTTGCTTGACTTGCCCAATGTTAAAAAAAATTGTAGCCTGATCAACAACATGTAAAAATAAACTGGTTTCACAAAAAAAAAATTCAGATTTTAAGCTTAAAATCATCAGAAGACCTGACAACCCCATGCCCTCATTACTGCAGAGCAACAATTAGCAGGAGGTGAATGTTGGAAGGGCTTTCTCTTAGACTGATGCTCATCCTCATACACACACACACACACACACACACACACACAGCCAGCTACCTGGGCCTCTACTGACAATTGAATTGGTGACCCCTGCAGTAAAATGTTGGTTCATATCATTTTATTAAATGTGTCCAATTAGCCAAAACTTTGTTCATTAAACACCAATGCAATCTTCTCTCACTTTTAGTTTTTGCAGGATTTGTCTTTCAAGACTCAACACTGTATCACAACCTCATAACAATAAGTGGTATATACAAAATGTCCAATTTTCCTGTGTGCCTTCCTATCCTTTGGTTTACCTAATCCTCCCAAAATTCCAGGAAGGCTGGGTTTATTGTTCAGAATATAAGGGAGATCAACTATCTAACAGGAACCAAATCCAGGATTTCAACTCAGGATTTGGGTTAATCTTGATCTACATTTCCCACCATAATACCATGTACCCCTCAACCCCTGAACCCAGCTCTCCTTCTGGGCCAACCCACCCATTCAAAGAGGTGAAAACCCAGATTGCAAAGCAGCTGGGCTGATCTGGAAAGAGGACAGTATTTGGAATCCTTTCCTTATTTCCATTTTTAATCTTCTAAAAAATACTGTGTAGTAGTGGTTCATCCAAAGACAGCTGATTCTCATTTATACTTAACCCATGCTGAACTCACATACTAAATTTTAAAGCTCTGCTCTTGAAAACACATTTTGCTCTTTAAGATCTCCTTGGTAACCCTCCTAATTGGTATGTAGGAAAGAAAGAAAGAGAGAAAGAGAGAAAGAGAGAAAGAGAGAAAGAGAGAAAGAGAGGAAGAGAGAAAGAAAGAAAGAAAGAAAGAAAGAAAGAAAGAAAGAAAGAAAGAAAGAAAGAAAGAAAGAATTTGGAATCAATCAAATGACTGGAGTTAGAATAAAATCCAACTGGAAATCCAATCCAGAAAAGTACAGAAGGAAAGTTCCAGGACAACAGCTGTGCAGCAGATACACAGAACAACCTGTCCAGAATGCAGGATGATGGAAAGTCCTAGGAAAGAGACTCTCCAATTTAAAAAGAGGAGTCCACAAAAACCTGATTAAATCAAAAGTTTGAGGAGAAAATTTTGAGAACACTGTAAAATAATATAGGGAAAGAAAGGGACTAGAAACTTCAGGATAAACAAAAGGTTGTCAAAAATGTAATCATAAACTGTGGTGGTGCACATCTGTAATCATAGAATTTAGAAGGCTAAAGCAGAAGGATCTCAAGTTTGTGGCTAGTTATGCTACATAGGGAGTTGACAGCCAACCTAGACCATGTAGTGAGACCCGTCTTGAGCAAGCAAACAAAAATATAGTGCATACATACAGTTTGTGGCAAATTCACATGGTACATTATGATTACTTTGGGTGGGGGTCTGTGTGGGGCATTGAACCCAAGACCTGATACATGCTAGGCAAGTGCCCTACCACTAAGCTACATCCCTACCCCCTATTGCGAATATTTACAGAAACAATGGCTCTGTCAGTTGATTGGGTGATTTTCAACTATACACAAGTATGATATGAAACCATGAAGCAAGTATATAATAAAATGTAAATAACAACCTTGACATAATCAAAGGAAAAATAAAAAAGAAAGGAAGGAGGAGGGGAGAGAATGAAGGATAGAGACATCAACATTCTGAAACTATAAAAAGTTTTCATTAAAGGACAAAGATTAAAACATAAACATGTTATTTAAAGTTAAAGGTCAACACACAATGTATTAACCATTGTTACCTTCCTATTATCTTGTTTTGAAAAATTTTTTCTCTTTAAAATAAAAAACAAGTAAATAAAGTTAAAGGTATATAAGCCAGGCATGGTGGAGCATGCCTGTAAACTCAGCACTCAGGATGCTGAGGCAGGAGGATCACCATGAGTTTGAGGCCAGCCTGGGTTAAACAGCAAGTTAAAGGCCAGCCTGGACTACAAACTGAGATCTTGTCTCAAAAAAACTAAAAACAAAACAAGAAAAAAATTTTGTTGGTCTTTTTGAGACAAGGTTTCACTATACAGTTCAGGCAGGCCTCCTGTCTCAGCCTCTGGAGTACTGGGATCACAGAGTGTGTGCCACCATGCCCGGCCAAGAAAATATATATTTCAAAGGAATCTCTAGAGCTAGGCCCTCTAGGGCCAAGACTGGAGAGAGGTGACCCCTGCCCTGGGTGAGTTCTGGTAGGGTTTAGCAGAAGCACTCATCACACAGAGAGATTTCTGAAAGCTGCCCACCATCAGTGGGCAGTGAATGGGCTGGATGACTCTTGCCGGAACAGCTGAGGAGTTGGAAGTTTGCATAAGTCACCAGCTATTACAAGGAGGCAAGAGGCTCTTTACTTCTGGCCTCTGACATTCAGAACAAAGATCTCCAATATCCTTTGGCTACTTCTGATTTAAAATAGACCACTGTGGGAGTAGAGAAACAAGAACTCATGCCCCAGTCCACTCTGATGATGCCCTCCGAGAGCTTTGGGTAATATAATTTGCCACCTTCTCACTTCTGCCTCTCTTTGGAGGGAGTGCTAACCAAGAGGAGCAGCTTCAAGTTGGGTTAGAGTTCCAGGATGATAGAAAACATCTCACCACCACCACCATTCCCTCTACAGAGCAAAGGGCAGGCATGGACACCATAAAAAGCTTCAGAAAGGAGTCTCAAAACTGGCTTACAAAATCACTACTAATCAAGCAACATTGGCAGGTAAGATGAAGTTTATCACAAGTAAACCAAGTATTCTTTCATCAGAAAAGCTACACACACAAGAATGACACGGTGTCTAGCATCTCATGGTAGGAACAGGTGGCTGTCATTAATGACCTATAATTTTCTGCATATTTTCCTTCTTAGACAGTGAATTTTTTTATTATGGGTGATACAAAAGAGGATTCCTTTTTGGTTTCTCCTAAACAGTCTTGCTAGAAATTTAGTTCAGAGGTTGGTGGGCTGAGTTTTGTGCCAAGCTGCCCTTAATACTCCTAATAAGGGAAATTAAAGTCTGAAGCTCCAGAAGCCAAATAGAACTGCTCTCATTCCCCCCTGCACAGAGCAATCTAAATTTTTTGTCCTATAGCCTTGCTCCAGAGTGCTTATCATAGAGATGGGAAAGCAAAATGAAAACCACACATCAACAAGGCAGTGGAAAATCACTAAAAAGAAAACACCAGTGGTTCCAAATGTGAGAGATATCCAAGCTGGCCACAATGGCACACATCGATAATTCTAGCACTCTGGGAGACTGCAGCAGGAGGATCTCAGGTTTGAGGCCTGCTTGGGCAACTTAGTGAATTAGCAGGAATTCATCTTAAAAATTGGCGGCAGGGGATGGGGGAGTGTTCTGGGAATGCTGAGAATGTAGCTCAGTGAGAAGGCTGTGGCTTCAACCACCAGAACCCCCTCCAAAAAAAAGGTACAGAGGACTTTGTGGAGATCATAATGGGATATGGATGGGCAGAGGGCAGAGGGAAGGCATTCCAGGAGGTGGGAACAATCCAGGCAAGTGAAGATGAATGGGAATGAGCCAGAGTTGGGCTCTGTGAGAAGAGGCCTCGCCTGCCAGGGATGCCTGCTGCAGAGTGTTGAAAACTAAAACTAGATTTGGCAGGATAGGGTGGCCTTGAGCATGGAGGGGATTAGTCCAGCAGGGAACTTCTGTCCTCATGAGTCCTTCAATAAAAAGACTGTTGAAGAAAGGTTAGTGCCATGATAGAAGGGATGAAGCTTGGGAAGCTACAATGAGGAAATGGATCTATGCTCTCCTTTAAGAAAAACAATACAGTATATGGTCTGTTGTCTTTTTCCCTGCCTGCCACCCACAAGATGAGAACTCAGATGAACTTTCTGTTACTTCCTTTAGTTGCCCCTGCATTATCCATCAGTACCAGGAGAAGCCCAAATTCTTCTAGCTGAGTTGAGAGCAGAGAAAACATTGAAGGGCTGTCCCTAACCATGATGGTTAATTTTGGGTGCCAACTTGACCAGAGTAAGTAATACCTAGAAAACTGCTAAGTATTATTTCTGGGTGTGTCTGTGTAGATGTTTCCAAAGGCGACTGGCATTGAGTTGGGGACAGGTACTATCCAATCTGCTGGGGGCATGGTCAGAATAAAAAAGCAGAGAAAAAAAAATGATCTCTCTCTCCTAGAGCTGGGACACACTCTTCTCCTGTCCTTTGGACATCGAAACTCCAGATTCTCCAGCCTTTGGATTCTAGAACTTATATACTGGCCTATCAGGTTCTCAGGCCTTTGGTCTCAGAAAGAGATCTGCACCTTCAGATTCAGATTTGCACCTAGTTCTGAGGTTTTCAGACTTGGACTAAGTCATCTACCAGCTTGCAGATAGCCTGTCATGGGATTTTTTTAAGCCTCTAAAACTGAGTGAATCAGTTCTCTTAATAAATCCATCCATCCATCCATCTTTCCATCCATCCATCCATCCATTTACCCATCTAATCTCCTGTTGCTTCTGTCTCTTTAAAGAATGTTTACTAATGAAATGATTCATTCATATTAGGGAATTTTAGTGGCAGTAGATATAATAGTGATGAGTTTAGGCTAGATTGGAAGCACAGATACATCACTGCCCTATTTGTAATCTTTTTTTCCAACTACATTTCCAACCCTTTTTCTACTTTTTATTCTGAGACAAGGTCTCACTAAGTTGCCCAGGTGGGATTCAAACTTGCAATTCTCCTGCCTAAGCTCCCTAAGTGCTGGGATCATGGGTGTGTGGCGCCATGTCCAACTCCAATTTGTAATCTTACAAAAGTCACTTAATCTCCCTACTCCCTCAGTTTCTGCATCCGTAATGTGGATCTAATAATTGTACTTACTTTGTGTGGTTATATAGAGTAAATAATACATGTGAAAATCAGAATAATGTCTTACATGTAATAAGTATTCATTAAATGTGGGTATTATCAAAGTAGTACTATCCCATGTATTGCTAGACTGTATCCAAGGTTACTGTTTTAGATTATTTATTTCAAGTCAACCAGTTCACTAGTTTCTTAAAAGTCTAAGCATTCTCCAACAGCATCTAAATGTAAGTAACCACCTGATTTGCCCATACATTTTAGAGCTGAAGAGAACACAGGAATATTCAACTAATTCTTTATGAAGATAAAGAAACAGACCCAAGAAAGCTAGTTGTTCGCGTTCAGTAAAAATTTTTTTACAAGTGTTTTGAATCATCGAAGATCACAAAGGAAACTGGAGACAAGGCAGCAAGGTCCTCTTCTTTAGCCCACTCGAGTTCAATTTTCAAGATCATTTAGTGTCTCATTTCTGGTGCCAGTAGGACCAAGAAACAATTCAGCCAATCACAACTTAACCGGTGTTCCGGTTTTCTGATACGGTTTTCTAGTCCAGGTTTGCGGTTACCATTTATAGAAGTTTGTAACTAAGCAGAGTCACTTTAACTGGTGAACGAACATCGTAAGACAGAGGCAAGTCCTCTGGGAAAAGAGCTTGGTCAAGAGAGAAAATCTGATTAATAAAAAGATAAGCAGCCAAGAAATAAATTAAATGACTGCTCACAGAGAAAGCACAAAAGCAAAGAGTGAGCGAGAGAGAGGCTTGATGCCCACATTGTGAGAGGGACAGAAAAGCTTTAAGGAGAAGGATGGGGGAAGGGTAAGAACTGATTTTCTAATATTAGACTCACCACATGCTCAATTCCCAAATCCCAACCAAGATGAGGGCCCCTCTACTGCTGAAGCGTCCCCAGCAGCCTTCTACTCAGATATACTTTTTGCATCAGGACCACAGGTGAATGCCGAAACAAATCCCATCCATCTCAACTCCTCACTGCAATTCAAAATTACTCACAGGGCTTATCTTGAAATTCCTCCTTTCATCTGTGCCTCCCACTAACTTAAAACAATGCCTTTAAAAAATACTCAAGACCCCTGCAGTAAATCCATATGCCTATTATTCACAAAGCTCTTATTAGCAAGCTGTTTATCCTGAACTCTTTGTGGTCAGTTTTAGAAAATATGCCTTTGTTTAAGATGCTTTTTATAAAATAAATAAAGCCTCCACAAACAGCAGAACACTATCAATTTGGACTAAAACCACAGATTCCAATACAGGCAGCCAAGGCCCTCAAGCCTCAAGCACAAACATCCTTTGCCCTTTATTAATTGAAAAATAAACAGAAGGGGAACATGGGTGTGCATGCCTCACAGTGCAAAAAACAAGTGATGTGATGTTCTCAAGCTTCAATTAATTTTTATGTAGGCATTTTATTTGGAACTTTATGATTATAAAAGTCATAAATGTAGACTATGGGAAATTTAGGAAGTACAGTATGAAGAAAACCTGGACTAACTGTTAGAAAACTCTTTGAATTAGTGACTGACAGTCAATAAAGTCTCACATCTGGACAAATTCCAAACCAAGCAAGAACATTCTTCCAACTTGATTCCAAGTTGAGTCACAAGTTGGAAAAAGTATTCGCTTGCTGCTGCTCATTGCATCATTCTGCTATGCTCTTTAAAACCGCTGCAGGACTCCACCCCACTTCCGATGTTTCTGGGGATTCTCTGGCAAAAAGTCAGCACCTCTCCCATATTATGTGATCTATGTGGCAGCCACAAACCCCCTGGGTTTAAGAATGAGAAGTGGGGGTAGGGGAGACATTGGCGGGTTCCAACACTGACCGGGCAAGTACAAACCATAGGCTATTTTGAAGGTGGCCGATCAAACTATGAGATTTGGGTAAGGACAACTATTGGGACCTGAGAACTATAAAATTAGGGTAGGGTGTGGCTTGAGCAAAGCTTGGAGAGCTCTCGAACCCCCTTCCCCACCAAAGCAAACTAAGGAGGAACCCAAATAATGAAAAGTAAGGACCAGGGATTTAGCCCAGTGGTGCAGGTGCTTGCCTGGTAAGCATGAGGTCGTGAGTTCGATCCCTGGTACCAAATAACAATAATAATAATAATCACAAAAAATAATGTTTAAAGAAGCTCTAGAAAGGTATAAGGACAAGCAATCAGCTTCAGGATCTGATGAAGGCTGCAGTAAGCATTCTGACCAATGAGCTATGTGATTCCTCCTTATTCAACACATATTTATCAAGCATTACTGTGTCCAGGACCCTGAGCTCTGAAGCGCATGACCATGAGTAACAGAAAGAGCTCATCTGACAGTTCTGGGACAGACTGCTACTAACGTAATTTGTTTTGGTCTTGGTTTTGGTTTCGTGAGATGGGGTCTCACTACATAAGTCTAAGTTGGCCTTGAATTCACTATGTAGCCCAGGCTGGCCTCAAACTCAGGATCCTCCTGCCTTGGCTTCCCAAGTGCATTACAGGCCTTTTCCACCACGCCTAGGTTTAATGAAGGTATTGATTGTTGTCTAGTGATAGCTTTCAAACTTACCCACAATAAAACTGCCATGAAGCCACACTATCCTCCATCCTGATCCTGCTTTACTTAATCTTCCTCCAAAGGGTGGCTGGAGTCTGTATCACCATCGTCCCATTCACATTCAAACAACTACTGAAGTCACAATCAGGCTTATAAGGTGTGCTATGTGAATCCTGGTCACCAGAGGGCATGGCTTAAGTGATTGTCTTTCATTACACCAAAAATTCCCTGTGTGGCAAAGCCTTTTGACTTTGGTTTGTTCTTTTTCTTCCAGTGGGAAGGGCAGTACCCTGGCAAGAAACTACACACACAGCAAGAGCAGCCCTTACACACAGCTTGTGCACTGTGCACCAGTGCCTGCACAGGCCCCAGATAAGCCCTCCTTTGAATGGACTTGCGAAGCACTGCCATGGTGTGGCCCAACAACCGCCTCTTTCCACACCACGCTGTCCCCAAACAACCTGAAGACGGGACACTGCTTTGGGAGAAATAGACCTAGCTGAAAGGCACAGGTGAGAAGCAGCAGGGAGAGATGCAGATGTGTGAGGCCTGCCTCTTCCCTAGGATTCAAATCCTGGACATGCAAACAGTGAGGAAAGAAGGATGTATCCCAGGTACAACAGAACATCAGTCATGTACCAGCGCTGTCAGCCTAACCAGTTATCAGAACCTAAGGCTTTGTGATGGGTTTTTTCCTAACTTGCAAACACATATGAAATACTTTATAACATATGTTTGTTATATATTTTTGTGGCTTCACCTTTACTGATGAAGTTAACAACTCTATAAAACTGGGAGTGTCCCGGAAAATGCAGAACTTCTGTCCTTTCACAAAATTCACTGAGAGAAAAGAGACGGAAGGCAGCTCTGACAGATGGCCTTAGCCAGTCCCCTATCTCATGAATGACATTCACGGTAGGGGCCCAGCTGTAAGTCTTTGGTTCACAGGCTGTGAGCAGCACAGACACACGCCAGCCCTCCTTCGGAGGATAAATGATGAAAGCAGGAACTTTACCTCTAGTAACTAATAGCTTGTCTTTAAGAGTTGTTACAAGAATTAAAGAAGCTCATATTTATAAGCACTTAAGACAGTGTTAACTACATAGTGATGTAAATCTTTAAACAAACAAAGGAATAACACTGTATGTATTTACTTACTTTTTGCAGTACTGAGAATCAAACTCAGGACCTCATGTATGCTAGGCAAGCACTCTACCACTGAGCCACATCCTTAGCTCTTTTTATTTTGAGACAGAGTCTTGCTAAGTTACCCATCCTACCCTCCAATGATCTTCCTGCCTCCACCTCCCAAGTAGCTAGGGTTATAGACATGTACCACTGCATCCAGCTAGTAGTAACATTTTAAGCGCTTTAGTTGGGCGCAACTTTTTTTTCATGCTAAGATTGAACCCAGGTCCTCCTCCATGCTGGCACACACCCTAGCACTGAGCTACATCCCCCGTCCCTTAAAAATATGTTTAATAAAAATCTGTTGTAACCCTAGCCTTAAAGTTGATGAGGAAACTGTCTATGGCTTCCAGAGGCTCCTGGCCCAGAGAACAGAAGGAGCCTGCATTCCAAACATGGGGCTACCTGGCTGCAGGAGGTTCTAGCAGAGCACCAGCCACCATCTGGGTGACAGTCTGCCTCAGGTTGATATTTATGTAGTTTGCTGCCAAGGGTCCTAGATGGGCTTCCTTTCACAGAATTCCTTTTGCTAATCGTGGTGTGAAGTTTAATTTGAGCTTTCTAGTCCTATGCCCAGTGAACATAAGTAAAAGAAAGCTTGCGATTAATCAAGATCTACATGTAATTTTGATTGCTTACCAGAAAAAAAAAAAAGGTTAATTATGGAAAGTGATGGATGGGATAATTTGCTTGAATATAGTAACCATTTCACTATATGTATGTGTATCAAAATATTATGTTGTATACGTTCAATGTATATATACAGTAAAAACAGGTTAAAATACGATGTGGTATATTTGAACAGTGGATAATTCATGATAGTAAGGATTTATTAATTTGGTTCACGATAATACTATTGGTTATTTTTCAAATCCTTATGTATTTAAATATGTATGAATAAAATGGCATGATGTCTAGGATTTGCTTCAAATATGAAAGGGGAGGTAGCTTGAGAGTGGGTATAGATGAAACAAGACTGGCTGAGTTGATCAAGTTACAGCTGGATAATGGGAATACGGGAGTCGATGGTATTAATGTCTCTTTTTCATATACCGACTTTTGTATAGAGCTTAAGCATCTGTAGTCCAAAAATCTGAGACTTTAATGAACATTTCCTTTCTGGCAAAGTTCTGCTTTTGTAGTGTTCCAGATTTCAATTTTTTTGATTAAGACAGCTCAGTCAGTTAAGTTCATGCAAATATTGCAAGACCTAAAACACTTCAAGTTCTGAGTACTTTGGGTGAGGGATACTCAACCTGTATTTCAAATTCTCTATAATAAAAAAAACTTTTTTGTTGTGTTTTTATAAAAGAAAAAAAAAAAGCAGGGAGAGGCATAGCTAAAAAGAAGAGCTCAGGCATTCTAAGAGGAAAATAGCCAAAGCAAACAGAAGGAATCAGCTGCCAACACTGTCCCACATGCATGCTCTGAAGAATTTGGGAAGCAAGGCAAACCTGTGGCCAATCTCTAGGCAATGATTACTATGCAATGAAAACCAGAGGAACAAATGGTAAAAACCAGAGGAACAACAGTAAAAGGGAATGAAAAACTTTTCCTATTCTCCCTATATTCTCCATAATCAAGAAGAACATGTTCCACTAGGGTTGTATCACCATTTCAAGCTCATTTCTTCTTAACACATCCACGAAGTTACTGGGGTCTTCTCACTGCCCCCAAACATGCACACTCACATCAGATAATTTCCCTCTTCTCTGCACAGATTCCAGGGAGGTATCCTGGAGACAGACATCAAAGGAATGAGAGCGGGCTGCCCACAACAGTTCACACTGTCAGGGGGAGCGCTAGGAACCACATGAAAAGCACAGAATTCACAGGGTGTTTTATTATTATTATTATTTTTTTTAAAGAGCTCAGAAATGTCTCTCATTTTAGTTTTAGTTTAAGGACAGCTACCTCTGGGGGAATGGCTTTGAAGTCATACAGCCCAGAGCAGCACTTAGCAGCAGGCCAGCTGGGGGAGGAAAATGCTGCACCCAGAGGAAAAAAACAAGAGGGATCCACGCTGGCTTCTGGGCTGGTCTCTCATCACTAAATAACAACCCTGAAGATTTATGCTTGGTGTCAGGACATGAAGGAAGGAAAAGAAATTGCTGCTAGATATAAATAGTGTAGCTGAGACCAGATTCAAAAAGGCTACCAGGCTAGATGTGAAACTGCTCTGCTGGGCAGGAGCAGCAGTACAGAGAGCTTAAGTGACAGAGACCCGGGAGAACCCCACTAGTGCCACCTGATTTGGAGGAACAAGTGGTAAAGGACCAGAGTGACCTGCGAGGAAGAACAGGCATTTAACTTGGACTGTCTCATGGCTTTAGAAAGTAGTGTTTGAAAAGCAAGGGTTGGGACATCCTAGGACAGTGATGTGGCACCCACAGGGCAGCAGCAAGAGCTTGCCGTGATGAGACAAACAGGTGTGTGGCCACAGTCACAGCTTATAGCTAGCGTGAAGGTTGAGCCAAAGAAAAAGCCCCAAGCACATACTGCCCCTGTCTCAGCAGTTCCCATAGAGAAGAAAAAGAACACAGACACTGCTTACCAGGATGCCTCTTCCCCACTATCATCGAGAAATTTCTGAAATAGTGACATAAATGTATACTAACAAAGCCAAGATCTGAAAGGAGAGTGTGTTGGCAACAAGGCAGAGAAGAGAACCCAGCAGAAAGTACATGCCCTGTCTATGGACAAAGACCTGACAAAATTTTTATTTAAGGACAAATAAACAATGAATAGCATGAAGCTGCCAGAAATAGTTTGCAACCCAACAGCAAAATGTTGTGTTTAAGATTAAAAGAGTAGAACACTGAATACAGAAAAAAATTTTTGAAAACATACAAGTTTGCTTGTTTGTAGGCCAATTTTTAAAAATGCAAATAAAATGAGGAACTCTAAGGAAAAAATTTAAATGCAGGAGCTAGAGGTCTATCTCAGTGGTAGAGTACTTGGCTAGCATGTGTAAGGCCTGGGTTCAATTCCTAGCACCTCAAAAACAAGCAAAAAACAAACACAGCAGAACAAATACCTGAGAGGAATAACAACAAGACTTAAAAGGCATTAAAATGCTGAAAGAGAAGATAAAATGGAATTGGCAGACTGCGGGGTAGGGGGGGCGGGGAGAACAAGCCCCACCTGGAAACCAGGGCCATGAGTGGGCCGCCGCTGGAGTGGGGACAGACAGACCCAAGCCCTTCCCCATGAGTCAGTGCCATTCTCGGATTGCAAGAGGAGAGAACAAGGCCCCACCAGGAAGCAAGGTCTGCCTGCAAACCAGTGCCATGCGTGGGCTGTCGCCAGCAGGGGGACAGCCAGATCCTGGCCCCTTTCGGCTTGGGGCTGGCACACCAGAAGTACCAATTCCGCCTCCCACCCCAAGCGACAGGCTGATCCAGAGAAACACGGGCTGCTATGATAGTTATTGAAGTGAAACGCAATTGGATACCTGTGTTGCTTTGGTGTTTCACTGACCTTGCAGGTATAGGGCCAGTGGTCCGATTATCTGTTCAGAAGATAGTGGTAGGCAGTGTAGCATCTAGGGGAGATCTCCTGAGGGTGTTGCCATTGTTGATTCCGTATAGTCTTGTTTTGAAGACCTATACCGTTTTCATTGTTTTGTTGGGTTGGGTTTTGTTCTCTTTTGTTTTGTTTGATTGTTATATCCAATGGCATGAGCAGCTATTTCAAAGACAGCAAGGTATATTATGGTAGCCACTTTGGATTTGCTATTGTCTTGTTTTGAAGTTCTTTATTGTATCTATTGTTTTGTTTTTATTGTTTCTATTCTATTCTGTTCTGTTTGATTTTTACTATGTCTGAAGGTATCTG
>RJWT010003554.1:0-36094 GCA_004365215.1 Cuniculus paca | reverse complement strand
CCTGCATGGGATATGGGGGACAGAAAGACGGCTTCTGGTGCTTCTGCTTCTGCTGCGGCTCCATTGCTGCTTTGCTGCCATCTGTTTGCCTTGCCTGCACTGTTTCTCCTCTTTGATGTCCCTTGCAATTTCACACTGCCTTGAAGCCAGCTGACTTTGGCCTGAAGTCTCTATAAATTATGAGCCAAAGAAACCTTTCTTCTTTTAACTTTGGGTGTTGAGTATTTTGTCTCAGCAATGAAAAATAAACTAAGACATGGAGTAAGACAAGACTTTAGGATAGATGAATTACAGGGCTCAGATGAGCCAAATAACTTTTGAAGTCAAGGGATTAGATATAGTGATGGGTGGATTTAGAGAGAGATTGTTCTTATTAGTAATTATGTGGGCATAAAAATGAGTGGTTGAGTTAGCATGGAGGAGAGAGAGTAGATGATCAAAGATCCCAAGATGGGGGATGATTGTTTACACTGGTGTCCAGAACAAACAGATTATGGCAAAAGTAGTGTTTCCTAGGAGCAGTGACAGGTTGTTATTATAAGATTGGGGAACACAAGCTGGAGCAGTAGATGACTGCAATGGGAAAGATGCCTACATGAGATTTGTCCTGAAGATTTTCAGAACACAGAAAACCTAGGAACCTAGAAGTAAGAGAGACTATGAGGACCCTACTCTTTCGTAGACTCATGGGTACGAGGGTGTGGATGGAAAAGACAGTTGGTATGGAGGTAGGAGAATGATGATCTACTCTATGCACCTAGAACTTTGTTAACCTGGAATTTCTTCCCTACTTAATGCACCATTTGTTGCAAAGCAAAGGAGCCGGAACATTTGAAGTTCTACTCCAACACCAGAAAACAAGGAATGAAGCTAAACCTTTACCAGAAGTATTGTAAACATGAACAAAAAATGCTATACTCTGGTCAGGTATACTGTAATTTGTTCTGGATATAACTGTTCCCAGGAAGCCCAAGAAAGGTTAATGAATCTTGCACATTTGATGAATTTGAACAGAGAAGGAAGTCTCAGTGATCTAACAATATATAGACAATGGGAACAATTCTATTAATAATTGCTGAAACTTGAAGATGTCTTCTCAACCAGGGTAGGATGAGCTGCAAATAACAACTGATTATTTATCAGGAGCATTCTGCAAACTTTAAGCTATTCATGTCTGAGAACAAGAAGTCCAAGAACAGAAATTTCAGGAGCCTGCTGAATTATGATTTTCCAAATAGATTGTATAAGTTCATCATGACTAACCAGAGATGGGTCAGACTTAAGTTCCCTATCAGCATTTGGCATCTTCAGTAACCCTAGACAAAGGTGCAATCAGAAGTATGGGTTTGTTTCTCTTCCTAAGCAGCCAATGTCATCATGAAACTCTCTGAGCATTATGTACTGAAAAAAGCTGTATCTATTGTCTCTTCTCAGGTGCAGTCATGCTAAGCTCCAAAGACTAGATTATCAGTTTCCTGAGGCTGCTTTAACAAAGTATCTCAAAAGGGGTTGCTCAAAATGACAGAAATTTGTGCCTTGCACCTCTGGAGCTAGAAGTCTGAACTATAGATATCTTTGGGGCTGTACTTCCTCTGGAGGGTATAGGGAGGATGCTCCTGCCTCTTCAGGAGGATCCCAACAGCCCTTGGCAGTCTTTGGCTTGCAGCTACATCCCTCCCCGCTTTTCCTGTCTTTACGTGGTGACCTCTTGTGGTGTTTTCTGCTGTTCTGATAAAGCACTGGCCACACTGAATTTGGGGCCCACCATCATAGTAATTACAGCTGCAAAGTCACCTTGTTCCAAACGACATCACATTCTGACACATGGGGTGGACGTGGACTTTGAGAGAATATAGTGTGATTGAGTACAGCTAATTCCATGCCGTATTTCAGTGATTCTAGACCTCAAGTAGGTCAGTTCCTCTCCCTTTGACAGTTTTGGAATTCCTCTTTGTTACCATCTTTACTTCATGCCCAGTCATGTTCTGGCCAAGCAAGTTTACATCACAACATACTCCTCAGGTGTTTCTAATATTTATTGTGGCAAAAGAGGTTTTATTAAATGCTGTTTTCAAGAGCCCTTTCACTAAGGCAGTCCACAGCAGCTGCCACAGAAAGTCTGGCACCACCTAAAGGGTAAATCTTCACCTGCAGAGACCACCATGGCATGTGCCACGCCCAGAGGCACCTAGGGAAGGCTTTGTGGAGTCCTTTCTGGAAAGACCCCCTTCTCAGAGCATTCCTGTCATCGCTAGCAAGCGAGTTAGACATTCTGCCTTATGCAGAGGCTGCAGATCCTGGGATCTCCACAAGATCTCCCTGCCCTTCTCTGATACTTCTCTCACCACGCCCCCGAAAAATAACTGAGCTCCTACGTCCACAGAACTGGTGTCGCTGCTGCAGCAGGATCAGAGAAGCAAGGAGGGCACTTGGCCCTGAGCATTTGTTCTCCTGTCTCCAGGCTGTGAGAGCTGGTTTCCCTCCTATTCCCCTGAGGTCAGTTTGTCTATTTCACCTAGGATGCGGCTAATTTCACCACAGCTTGCTGGTGACAGTGGAAATCTCAATTGATATTTGTTTCCTCTTATGATTCTGTATTGGTCACGTTTTTAAAAGTCAGGGAAGAACTAGTAAGTTTTGTTTTTTTTAATTTTTAAAAAAAATTTTAAAAAATAATATTCCCACTAAAAGTATATATATATATATATATAATATATATATATATATATATACATATATATCATACAATATAAAGCTCGTTGAAATTTTACAAGTTAAATCTAGTTGTGGATTCAGCACCAAGATCGAGATACTGGAAGTCCATGTGACGCCCTTCCAGTTGCAGTCACCTCCTATGTGTGCTGCTTTCTAACTTCTAAAGTATTTTTGGCTGCTTGTAATCAGAATTATGCAGGATGCACTTTTTCTGTGTCTGATGTCAGCAGCACTGCATTCTCTTTGTAATAAGTGTCAGTGATGTGATGGGGCCATGGGAGGCCCTGATTCTCACAGCCATAAAGCCTGATTCCCTTGCATCAGTATAAGGCCCTAAACAGGCAAAGTGACAGTCCCTCATTTTCAGCTCCCCATTCACATCCTGCTTCAATTCTTTGCGTCATTCCAAGTTTCTGAAGATAAAACCATTTGGACTAACTTTTCAGGACTCTGTTAGTAGGGACAGCAGACTTTGCTGTAGAGTCAGACAGTAAATATTTTAGAAGTCATAGATCCAAGAAGCAGGATCCTATGCACTTTGTATCAATGGTGAATAGTTTTATTTTGTCTTATTTACCTATTTCACTAAAAGATGTAGAGATATTTCTTAGTCTGTAGATATACGACAAAGAGGTGCAGGCTCTGGTTTGTTTCTTGGGTGCAGCTGTGATGACCCTGCCTGACCATGAGGTTCAGAATTGTTCCTCACCTGTTGGCTTTCCAGATGCCTGGATCCAAGCTGGCATTTGTTAGGACACAATCACAATCAGTGCCAGCAGACTGCACATGTAGGGGAGGCCTACAGGGTCAGGACCCTCACTGGGATATCACCACATTCTCTTCAGCAGTTTTCATTCTTAGCGTAATACAGCTTAGAGGAAGCCAGTAAGCGCTGGACCATGCCTTGGCACTTGGCACTTCCCAAGTCATGTGCTGATAGCCTGTGTGACTCTCAGCAGGCAGGAGCAGCTTTCATTATAAAGCCCAGCCCTACTGTCTAGAGGTTACCTAGCCTCAGGTGTCCTCTGCAGCCCTGATTTCTACACTTGCATGGGCCCTGATCAATCCTGGGAATAGATTCAGACAGTATAGGAACTGAGCTCATTTGAGTCTTGCACATATTTTAGGACAGAAGACCAATTCCCCTTGTGTGCAACTGGCCTGCAGGGGCTCATCTTCTCAAGGTGAGGGCGATGAATGCAGGAAAGACTGTGAATCCTGCAGTTTCTCCTTGGAGCTACCTTCTCTAGACAAAAGCTGTAGTTTCCTCCCCTAGTGATTACCTCTGGAAGTGGAATTTACCTAATATTGACAAATAAGACTTGTTACTCTCTCTGTGTTATTTGCTTGGACTTTTCCCCAGTTAACAGCAAGAACTGGTAGCAAGAATCAGGGTCTTCCTGTGGTCTTTCACATGTTTTCAGTACTCTTGTGACAATAATAACGCTCCCTACCAATTTGTTGACCCTGTTCTCCCTACCAATTTGTCCCCCCTGTTCTTGTTGACCTCTTCCAGTGTGGGTGAGCTTTACTACTTGAGGGCTCAAAAGAACCGAAAGGCAGAGGAAAAGCCTGTTCATGGTCTCCCTGTTCGACCAGGGATGCTCATCTCCTCCTGCTCTTGGGTATCTGCACCATGGCTCTCAGGCCTTCATTGGATGGGTACTGCTTCACTGGCTTCTCTGGGCTCAACTATGCAGAGAGTAGATTGTAGGAGTTTTCAAAGTCTATAATTGCGTGAGCCAATTTCTCATAAGGTATCTCTTCCCAGAGACCTAACATAGCCATTGGTTCTGGGTTTCAGGACGGCCTTGACTCATACATAAGACCATATTTGCAGGCCCTGCTTAGTACTGTTGCTCTAGCACAGTGCTTCTCTCCAGTGCTCTGGCATGGGTATCAAAGGCTGCACAGATTCCTCCTTTATTCAGATGTTATACTGAAACCCAGCACAGTCCTTAGGAGTTGATAGGTGTGCTGCAGCATGTTTGGCTTTCAGACTGGCTAGCATGTTAAGGAAGCTCCTGGCAGTGTTCCAGGAGGAATTGTTTCACTGTGTTGCTCTGTGATTTGCAGCTCTCTAAAAAGAACTGAACATGGGGGGAAAACATCAAAGATGGCAGAACAGTTAGCAGCAGAGTAAACAGTCTCACTGAAACAGTTCAGATGCTGAAATACAACATCAGGGAGAGGACAAGAAGGAAGGAAGTGGGTCCGCTGGACCCAGCAAGAAACTAAAATATGAATTGAAGCCCACAAAGAAAATAAAAAGAAGAATTTAAATGAAGAAGAAGGTGGTGACTGGCAGCGCTTTAGCCTGGAGCCGAACTCACCCTGTGAGAAGAGCTGGTGAGCCTGGAGATGCACGGTCCCAGTCGTGGTCAACCCCAGAGGTCTCTGTGGAGAGGTGCGGGGGTGAAAGAGATTGGCAGACACGGAGATCTGCGCTGGCTGGTGGTGAGTGCAGGGGACTCGATCCCCTCATGGGAAAGAGTGATTTGCCATATGCCATTTTGGAGTTGGGCAGGATACGCCTAGAGCAAAGAGTGCTATTTGCTTCTGCTGGCAGTTCCAGGTTGTGGGCAGACCCACAGAAGTTGCTTGGACCAAGTTCCACTCCCATGTGCATTCCAGACAACATCACCTAGGTTCCTAAACAGCTTAGATCTGCAGGCCCTGGCCAGTTACACTCCCATGCAAATGCTGGGGACCCTTGTGGGCTAGTACCCAGCTCAGAGCTGAGGCACGGGCACCCACCATCACATACCCATAGCCAGCACTGTCTAGAAAAACCAGTCATTAGGCAGCTCCAGGTTGTGGGCAGACCTGCAGGGGTTGTTTGCACAGAGTTCTGCTCCCAAGCATGTTCCAGACAACATCAAGTAGGTTCCTAGACAGATAAGATTTTCAGGCCCTGGCCAGGTCTGCTCCTGTACAAACTCTAGGTGGGTAGGTACCCAACTCAGTGCAGAGGCATGGGTGCCCATCTTTGGATATCTGTAGCCAGCACTTGTCAGAAAAGCTGAACTGTCTAGCTTCAGAGAAGTTGTGGCCAGTGCCAGGGTGCCTGGGATCACATTACCCATGTGTGTGGAAGAAATCAGGAATATGCCAAGATGAAGGAGGGAGAGGGCAATCTCTGACGTCCAACCCAAGCAGCGCAAGTCCACGAGAGGTAGACATAGAGGAGATCAAGAATCGCACACCTGAAATGACTGAAGTGATGTCAACTGAAGTGAAGAAACAACTGCATGAAGCTATAAGAGAAATTAGAACAGAAATTCTATCCCACATAAAGGAAGAAATGAAAAACTTAATAAAAGAAATACTAAGCATCTCTAAAGAAGACACAGATAAAAAAATAGAGGAGCATAGGAAAATGAGGAAAAACATGAATAAACAATATAAGAGATTTAGAATGCATGAAACAGATTCAAAGACATATCCAGAAAATTAAAAACTCCACTGAAAGCTGGCAAAATCACTTGAAAGAAACTGAAGGTAGGCTTTTAAACCTCGAAGACAGGTTTGCAGCTTATGATCACAAAAGGAACCATCTCTTAAAAATAACAAGAAATCAGGAAGTAACAATTCAACAGCTGCTAGATAACTCAAAGAAGCTTAAATTAAGAGTTAAAAATGTGAGAGAAAAAGCAGGGGTCAAGACAAATGACATCAGGACCTTATTTACAGAAATAATTTATCAAAACTTCCAAAGCATGGAAAAAAAGTGACATTCAAATAAATGAGGTATATAGAACTCCAGCTAGCCATAACCAAAACAAATCTACACCCAGACATATAATAATCAAGATCCCAGAAATTCAACTCAAGAATAGAATATTAAAAGGTGTTAGAGAAAAGAAACAGATCACCTGTAAAGGAAAACCCATCAGAATCACAGCAGACTTCTCAACACAAACCATCAAGTCAAGAAGAGGCTGGAGTGAAGTATTGCAAGTCCTGAAAGAAAACAACTTCCAACCCAGACTGATGTACCCTGCAAAACTTTCTTTCCAAATTAATAGAGAAACAAGATACTTCCATGACAAAGAACAACTCAAGGAATTCATGACCACCAACCCAACACTACAAAGAATACTAAAGGACATTCTAGAGAGAGAGAAAAAAGACCATGGTCTCAGGAACAACAGAAGAGGGGGACCATCAAGTGGGGTCAGTCAATTGAATGGAGAGGAAAAATAGAGAGCCAATGGCAGGAAACTAGCATGGCAGAAACAATGCAGTACAAGAGGGCCTCAATGCACCAATAGAAAGAAACAGAGGCATAGTGGATCAGGAGACAGGATCCATCAATATGCTCTATACAAGAAACACATTTAACTAGAAAGAAAATTCATAGACTGAAAGTCAAAGGAGAGACAACAATGCCCTATATGACAGGGATCCAGAAAAAAAGTAGGAGTAGCCTTCCCATTAATTGCAGAATGGATAAGAAAGACATGGTATTTTATGTGGTGGAAACCTACTCAGCTATAAAGGAAGATAACCTCAAGGCTCTAGTAGGTGGATGGAGGCAACTTGAGATGATGTTTATGGATGGAATGGTTCAGAGTCACATGGGTGAATTTTGTGTTGTTTCCCTAGTATAACAAACTAAAGGAGTTAGTGGGATCAAAATGCACAATGCATATTTGGAAAGTCAAAAGGGAGGAATTACCTAAAAAGGGAAGGAAGTGACCATTGTTAATCTATTATCATGATTCAAAACTCATATTGTCTTCATTGTTCTGATTAGTTTCATTTTATTCTGATTTGTTTGATTTTATTGTACTTGATGGCATGGACAGCTATTTTAAAGATAACAAAATATACAATTACAGCTGTTGAAGATGTCCAATTATCTTGTTTTGAAATGCTGTATTGCTTTTATTGTTTTGTTTTGATTGGTTTTACTCTATTCTGTGTTGTTTGATTGTAATATGTCTGAAGGTGTAGGCAACTATTCTGAAGATAACAAGAAGCATTATGGTAGCCACTGCCGTTTTACTAGTATCTTGAACTTTTGTTTTGCTTACATTGTTCTGCTTTGTTTATTTTGTTTTTGTTTTCTTTTACTGTTTTATTTTGTTGCATTTTGTTTGATTTTACTTATCCCTGATGGTATGGGCAGTTATATTGTAGATTACAAACGGCATTGTGGTAGCCATTATCCATTGCTTTTTACCCTGTTTAGAAGTCATGTAACATGTTCATCGTTTTGTTGTGATTGACTCTACTCTGTTTTATTTTGTTTGGTTGTATTTTTTTCAAAACAAACAAACAAAAGAAGAACTGAACATGTAACTGGAATTTCCAAAGACTGTCAAAGTTTTGGACTGTTTGTATTATAGAAATTTCTAAAAAAACAGTCACCTAAGCTCATCTAATTGGCTAGTATTCTAGTCTTGAGCCCTGCTACATGGCATTTCGGATTCAGAAATAGGCAGGACATTTGCTGTTTCCTTGCTCTGGACTTTGGCTGTACTTGCTTTGCATGACACACTGTACTCATGGATTACCCCCTCCCAGGCTTCAGTAGACTCATTGTAGAGATGTGACAGATGACTCCTGTGACCTTTGCTTCTATCAATGTAAATAGTAGTGTTTGCATTCTAGCTCTCACCAAATTTTCTAAAAATTTATTTTCATGCTTACTTGTAAACTTGGACCTGGATATTGGCAAAGTCCATATAAATGAAAAGTGGCTAGAAGCTGATTTATTTTAGTTTTTATGAAATCATGGTGGATAATTAATAGAAAACAAGTACTGCACATTAAAAGACATAATTTTCAAGCGATTCAACTGTTCTGATTTCTCACTCATTGCTTTGTCTTCAAAGTTACAATATGAGTCTTTAGTTTCAATATTAATGATACACTTTTATGTTGGATTTGTGGGATCTTGATTATTATGTCTGGGTATAGATTTGTTTTGGTTATGGCTAGCTGGAGTTCTATATGCCTCACTTATTTGAACTTCCCATGCTTGGGAAGTTCTCTGAAATTATTTCTGTAAATAGAGTCCTGATGTCCTTTGTCTTGACTTCCTTCTTTTTTGCTCACATCTTTAATTCTTAAGTTTTGTTTCTTTGAGTTGTCTTGTAGCCATTGAATTGCTACTTCCTGGATCCTTGTTATTTTTAAGAGATCTTTCCTTTCGCGATCACAAGCTGAAAACCTGTCTTCCAAGGTTTGAAAGCCTAGCTTCAGTTTCTTTCAAGTGATTTTGCCAGATTTCAGTAGAGTTTTTAATTTTCTGGATATCTCTTTGAATCTGTTTCATGCATTCTAAGTCTCTCTTATATTGTTCATTCATGGTTTCCCTCATTTTCCTGTGTTCCTCTTTTTTTTTTTTACCTATGTCTTCTTTAGAGGTGCTTAGTAATTCTTTTATTATGTTTTTCATTTCTTCTTTTACTTGAGATAATATTTGTTCTAATTTCTTTTATAGCCTTATGTAGTTGTTTTTTTACTTCAGTTGATATCACTTCAGATATTTCAGGTGTGCAACTCCCGATCTCTTCTATGCTTCCCTCTCCTGGATTGTGCTGCTTGGGTTGGATGCCAGAGATTGCCTTTTCCTTGTTTGTCTTGACATATTCCTGGGTTCTTCCAGACACATAGGTAGTGGGGTCTCAGGCACTTCCGACATTGGCTACAATTTCTCTGAAGTGAGACTGTTTGGTTTTTCTGTCCAGTGCTGGCTACAGGCATCTGATGGTGGGCACCAGTGCTTCTGAACTGAGGTGGGTACCTGCCCACAAGGGCCCTTGGAGTGTGTGCTGGGGTGGAGCTGGCCAGGGCCAGTGGACTTAAGCTCGCAGGGAACCTATGCAATGGTCTCTGGAATGCATGTGGGGTCAGGACTCAGTCCAAGCAATTTCAGCAGATCTGCACCCAACCTGGAACTGCTGGAAGAAGCCAGCAGCAGTTTTGGTTCTGGGCTTATCCTGCCCAACTCCAAAATGGTTCCAGGCCAATTTCTCTCTCCTGTGGGAGAACGGAGTCCTCTGCACTCACCACCAGCCTATTCAGTCCTCCATGTCCGCTGCTCTCTTCCACCACTGCATCCCTATGCAGAGATCTCTGAGGTTGCCAGCAACCACCATTTCTGTGATTGTGTGTCCCCAGCTTCCAAAAGCTACTCTTGCAGGGTCAGTGTGGCTCCAGGCTAAGGCACTGCCAGCTACACAAGAACAGAATATTAAAAGCTCTTAGAGAAAAGAAACAGATCATCTATAAAGGAAAACCCATCAGAATCATGACACACTGCTCAACACAAACCATCAAGTCTAGAGGAGGCTGGAGTGAAATATTTCAAGTCCTGAAAGAAAACAACTTCCAACCCAGACTGATGTACCCTGCAAAACTTTCTGTCCAAATTAATGGAGAAACAAGATACTTCCATGACAAAGAACAACTCAAGGAATTCATGACCAGCAAACCAACCCTACAAAGAATACTAAAGGACATTCTAGAGAGAAATAAAAAGGACCATGGTATCAGGAACAGCAGCAGAGGAGGACCATCAAGCGGGAGCAGTCAACTGAATGGAGGGGAAAAATAGGAAGCTATTGGCAGGAAAATAGCATGGCAGAGACAACGCAGTGCAAGATGGCCATAACCATTAATGTTGATGGCCTCAGTGCACCAATAGAAAGAAACACAGGCAGAGTGGGTCAAGAGACGGGATCCATCAATATGCTCTATACAACAAACACATTTAACTAGAAAGAAAATTCATAGACTGAAAGTCAAAGGAGAAAGAACAATGCCCTATGTAAAAGGGAGCCAGAAAAAAAGTAGGGGTAGCTTGCCCATAAAGTGCAGAATAGAAAAGAAAGACATGGGATTTTGTACAATGGAAATCTACTCAGCTATAAAGGAAGATAACCTCAAGGATCTCATAGGTAGATGGATGCAACTTGAGATCATGCTGATGGATGAAATGGTTCAGAGTCACATGAGTGAATTTCGTGTTGTCTCCCTAGTATAACAAACTAAAGGAGTTAGTGGGATCAAAATGCACAATACATATTGGGAAAGTCAAAGGGGAGGAATTATCTAAAAAGGGAAGGAAGTGGCCACTGTTAATCTATTATCATGATTTGAAACTCATTTTGTCTTCGTTGCTGTGATTAGTTTCATTTTATTCTGATTTGTTTGATTTTATTATACTTGATGGCATGGACAGCTATTTCAAAGATAACAAAATATATAATTGCAGCCATCAAGGATGTCCATTTATATCGTTTTGAAACCCTGTATTGCTTTCATTGTTTTGTTTTGATTGATTTTACTCTATTCTGTGTTGTTTGTGTTAGGTCTGAAGGTGTAGGCAACTATTCTGAAGATAGCAAGAAGCATTATGGTAGCCACTGCTGCTTTACCATTATCTTGAAGTTCTGTGTTGCTTCTCTTGTTTTTTTTTTTTTTTTTTTTTACTGGTTTTATTCTGTTCTATTTTGTTTGATTTTATTTATGCCTAATGGTGTGGGCAGTTACATTGAAAATAACAAGAGACATTATGATAGCCAGTATTGATTCCCTTTTACCCTGTTTAGAAGTCATGTACCATGTTCATTGTTTTGTTGTCATTGACTTTATTCTGTTTTATTTTGTTTGGCTATATTCTCTTCAAAATTAAAAAAAATTAAAAAAATACAATTTTATGATCACTTTTATGAATTCTAGAACATCAAGTGTTCTAGAATTGTAGACAGTACTCATTTTTAAAAGTTTCTTGAAAATTCAATATTGGTAATCATTTGTATTGATAGTTTTTAAACTTCAAATAACAAAGACTATCCTATTGAAGCAGATAGTAAAGGTGGAAGGTGCACCAGATTCGAGCACTGCTAAGATTTGGGTCTGCACAGAAGTATTACATGATTCATTTCTGCCTTATAATAATTCTCAGTGAGCTGTAATTTCTGCCATTTACTTCACCTTGTTTTTAAGACAGTTGGTGATAGCAACTGTATTTAACTCAAAAAATGTGCTGTAACTAACATTTTGATTTGGATGCTGAATAATAGTTTCTTGTTTCTTTTTTTTTAGGTAGAGTTCCCAGAAAACTTGGTAGACAAATTACAAAAGAGTTATAATACTTGGATAATATTTTAGGTGAAGCCATGAAATATTTTTTGAGTTTGGTTGAGTTTACCAATGAATAATATTGAATTTGAGCATCTAATGTTTTGGATAACTTTTTATGTGCACCCATGTTTATAACAGCAGAATTTTTTTGTTTTTGTTTTGTTTTGTTTGAGGTGCTAGGGATTGAACTCATGACCTCATGCTTGCCAGGCAGGCGTTTAGGCCACTGAGCTAAATCCCCAGCCCCTGGATAACTTTTTAATAACCTTTCCAATTTATGTTCTTAGTTGATATTTTAATTTTATTTTTAATAAACAAATGGCTCAGTTCTTCTAAATTAACTTTATACTTTATGATTTTAATGACTCAGTTCTACCATATACCTTCAGTTTGGCCAGCATGGGGCCCTGCATATGACAGTGGCCCTACCACACAGCCTGGGTGTGCCAAAGGCCAGAGTCTAGTCTTGTGTATGCACACTGCGTGGCACTTGCTCAGTACTGAAACCACCTAACCACGTGTTTCTCAGGGCACACTTCCTTGGTGACTGATGCACATCTACTATCAGACTTTTCAAGGCTACTTCCTGGGGCTCCCTGAAGGATCTCTTCTTCTTTGTCACGTGAAGATATCTTTGACTTCCAAACTGGTTTATTCTAGAAATATAAGTATTCTGGTCTTGTCATTAAATGTATAGCATTGTATCAGTTTTCGATTCACTGTGTTCTGTTCTGCCTGCTATCCCGTATTATAGTCAGATCATGGATGCCCTAATGATCACTCCATGCTCTAGCAAACAGTCAGTGAATTTGATTAAAGTAATAAATGCAGAATATCACTGCATCTACCTTGGGTACCAGCTCCTCAGTAGAGTGCTTACCCATATTACCTGTTTATCCTTAACATAGTTCCATTATTTTGGATCTTTATAAGTATTAAGTATTAAAAAAAAAATTAAAACTCTCAAAAAATTTGTATCCCTGTAAAGTCTCACCTATGGTGGTTTGCCCAATGCATACTGCTACATACACACTTACCATCATTGCATGTTTACTACAAGGTGTTTCCTTTGTCATAGGATAGAAATTTAGCTTACTTACATCCTTATTCATCTTTAAATATTATATACTGCACACACGTACTAATAAAAATAGAATTAAAAAAGAAACAAAAAATAAAAATATTTCAAAGCTTAATAATAGTGAGATTTTAAAAAATGTTAAGTTAGAAAAAATGGCTAAATTAAAAGTAAAACTTGATGTGCCTTTCCTTTATGCACACAGCTGCATACGCACACACAGATGTGGTTTTTCTAGATGTTATCATTTTAAATATGATAAACTCAACTAATTTTGATCAGAAGAAATCTTTTCACAGTACATTTTACTTGGCCAAGTTTTCTAAAGAATAGTTCATGAAAGAGGACATTTATTTATGATATTTTTTCTGTTATTATTTGGGGTCTTACAAGCTAATAAACAATGCTGCTCTTTGATAGGCAAAACATGTACACACAAATACAGATCAATTCTGTACTTGATTTTTATTATTCTGCTTACCACTCTGTATCAGGCTAAAATTAATCACTTTTTTTTCTGTTAGTATAAGTTGTTCTGTCTTTTTTCCCCCTTAAAATCTGCTGCTTTTATTAACCATGGATTGAGGGACCCAGGCAAGAATGTTTCCCCTATATTAGGACAATGAGTTTTTTTTCTATTAAATTATGACTCATTGAGTTAACACATAATGCATACTCAAAAACACACTGCTTATGTTTCCTGAATTCAGCAAATGTATAATGTACTATACTGTCAGAGGATGCATACACTCAGAGACAAATATCAGTGATCCAACATAGCAGGTTGCAAGTAAATAGAAAACTATACATTTTGATGAATTTATGAATACTTATTTTAATAGTGCTGAACTATTTCTGAAGATCCAATTTTATTATTGGGTTATATTTCTTTTACATTTATTTAAAAATATTTTATTTTGAATTAATATGATACAAATAGTTTTTTATTAGTGTATATTAAAATTACATGATGATGAAGTAAGTGCATTTGGGGAAATTGGGGCATGTGTATATCTTAGTCAATTACAACTTCATTTTCCTCTTTTCCCCCAGTAATATTTTTGTGGTCCTGGTCTATGATTTCTGATAAATGCATAGTCATGCAGCTTCCATCACAAAGGAAATGCAAAATAGTTTGATCACCACTGGGAAAATTCCTTCATGGATGCTCTTGTAATCAAAGCCTGAATCTCCTGCAATCGCTGATCAGCTTTTCTTCCTTATAGCTTTGCATTTTCAGAAATTCATATAAATTGAGTCATTTAATATATGCTCTTTAGTGTATGGTTGCTCTCAGAGAGTAGAGCATTTGAAATTCATGTACATGATGTGCGTACTGATTTTTTTTGGGAGGTGATGAGATTCTCTTTTTGCTCTACCAGTTTATTAATCCGTTCTACAGATGAAGAACCCTGGAGATTTTTTTAGATTTTGAGAATTGTGGAAAATGCTGCTATAAATATTCTTTCTCTGTCTCTCTCTCTGTGTCTGTGTCTGTCTGTCTGTCTGTCTGTCTCTCTCTCTCTGTCTCCCATGTGTGAATGTAGATTTTCATTTCTTGGGAATAAACATCTAAAAATAGATTTCTGGTTTATATGTCAAATATATGTTGAACTTTATTTAAACAAAAAAACCTGTCAAGCTGTTCTCCAGAGTTGTGATATCATTTTACATTCCTACCAGCAATGCATAAGAGTTCTAGGTGCTCTGTATCCTTGTTACTATTTGATGATATTAGGATTATTTTTTTTTAATTTTAGATATCTCAATAGGCATCTTATATGTCATCATTATGCCTTTAATTTGCACTTACTGGAGTACTAATGATCTTCAGTTTATGTTTGTTGTCATCTGATGCCTACTCATTGGTGTGTGCAATCTTGCAAAACTCAGTATTAGTTGCTTTTAAAATTAACTTCCATGCAAGTTTTTAATACAGACCATCAGATCATTCATGAATAGTTTCTTTCTTTTTTTAAATCTATGCTCTTTTTATTTGTTTTTCTTCCCTTATCAGATTTTTTAGGATTTTCAGTAAAATGTTGAATATATGTGTCACAGGTGGACATTCTTGACTTGTTCCTAATTTAGAATACACATGAAATAAGAAATTTTGTATAAATTTCATTTATGGATGTTTCCTTTATCCCTCTAAGTTTACCTACATTTTTAATGAATGGATGCTAGATTTTGCCAATTCTTTTTCTAAATTTATGCAGATGATTACATAGTCTTCTTTATCCTTAAAATGGTGAAAGATTTTCAAATATTGAGTGACTCTTACATCCCTGAGGTGGTGGGTTTAATATTTCTGTGGCTATGATTGTATTTGTACTTACAAGGGCTGTTTGTTTATGAGTTTTTCATATAATTTCTCTGGGTTTGGAGGTAGGGTACTTATAGTCTCTTAAAATTTGGATTGAAATATGTTGTACTGTTTTGGAAGAGATCATAAAGTGTTGGTATTAGGTCTTCCTTAAGTATTTGGTAGAAATTATTAGCGAAAATATCTGACCTTGAACTTTTTGTCTGCACAATAAATTCAATTTTTAAAATAGATTTAGGATTATTCATATTAGTATTTCCTTTTCAATGAATTTTGGAACTACATATCTTCTAATGAGTTGCTGTATTTCATTTAAATTGTCAAATTTACGAGCATAGAGTTCTTCCTAGATTTTTCTCAAAATCTTTTTATCTTTGAATTTTAATTTTATTGGTACGTGCTGGCACTGTATAAAGTTCACGTTCACCTTGGGGAGTAGGTATATGTATGCAACACAGCTTGTGTCTTTCTTTCTTTCTTTTTTAAAATCTTCAGTTTTCACCCACCTGCTTTCTTCCATGTGTGTCCAGTTCTATTGGGATATTCTTTATTCATTTGTGATATTATTAATATGTATCAGACTTCATTTTTTTTTGCTATTTTAGCAAAATGTTCATAATTTTCTTTTTTTTTTAATTTTAAAGAAAATAGGACAAAACAAAACAGAACAGAATGAAAAAAGCAAAAGAAAACAGTATAGAGTCAAACATAATATAGCATTTCAAAGGAGAACACTGCAAGCTATACAGGTTTTCAGAACATAACAACAGGAGATTAACAATGGTTACCCTAGTGTCTCTTGCTTTCTTCAAAATGGTTGTTCTTACATTTACAGACAATAAACTCAAACAAAACAAAGTAGTATAAAACCAGATAAAAGAGAATAGCATTACAGTAGCCATTGCCCATTTCCTGTTATCCAATGTTTATAATTTTCTTGAAGGAATCAGCCTGTGGTTTCATCGATAGTCTATATTTTCTGTTTTAAATTTCTTTGATTTCTGCTTTTGTCCTATTATCTCACTTCTGATTATTTTGTATTTGTTTCATTTTTATTTTTCTAGTTTTTTTTAAGTGGAAACTATCATTGAGTTTAGAACTCCCCTTTTTTTATTCAGTACTTACTGCCTCAAATTTACCCATGAGAATATCAATGACTTTGATAAGTTGTATCATCATTTGTGTTCCATTTAAAATGTATTGTAAATATTTGTCTTGAGACTTATTCCTTGTCTTCTGGCTTATTTAGGAGTTTGCTTTTAGCTTTCATTGGCATTTAAAAATGTGCCCAGGGATTTTTCTACTTTTAGTTCCAGAAGTTTTTGCTTTGTGTCTTTGGAGTTCTGTTAGGTTCACACTCACTTATGACTGTTATTTTTTTCTTGATAAATTACCCTTTTATTGTTATTTGGTGTGTATTTTCATCTACGGTCATTTTCTCTTTTCAGAAGTTGACTTTCTTTATATTAACAGAGCCACTTGAGCTTACTACTGATTAATGTTTGCATGACACATATTCACCTATCATTTTACTTTTAATAGACCTATCATTAAATTCAAAGCAGGTTTTCAACAGATCCCATGTAGTTGGATCTTGTTTCCTTAATTAACTTAACAATCTCTGTCTTTTATTATGTTTAGGTGATTTTACTTTTATGTAATTATTAAAATAAATGTGTTTAGGCTTATCATTTTACTTTTTAATTTTTGGTTTTATTCCATTTTTTACTTCTCTAATCTACATTCTTGCCTTCTTTTTTTATTACCTGAATATTTTCATTTATTTATAATCTGCTAGCTGTTCTGTTTCTCTGGAGAACCTCCACTAACTCAGAATTTTCTCGGCATGGTTCTTGCTTTGGAAGCGTTTGCCGCGTGACTTAGGTTTGCTCCTTGCAGCCTCGTCTGGGCTGTGTGGAAGCGGGCGGTGGTTTTTGTGGTGTTTTCATGGCGGTTCTGTCGGCAAAACGCTGGCCATGCTTCTCAGGATGCGTTCAGCGGTGTGGGTTGGGGTGTGTCTTGACTTCTGCCATTTCTTCCATGGAATCATAGAGTTCCCATTTTGGCTCTGCTCTTTTTGTCGTCTTCCCAGATTGTCTTTCTTCCCTGGTTCTACTGCTGGATGCAGCCTCAGAGTTTTAGACACTGCTCCTGGCACACAGTCCATGCGATTTCTCTTTCCTTCAAGTAGCAATGCAGGACCACAGAAGAAAAAGGGACTGTGTCCACACAGTCTTGGTTTTTCTAGAACTTCTTTTATAGGTTTTCTCTCAAGGGATGGGTTTTCTCTTTGATTTATTAATCATGCAGATCTTCAATGAAGGAGGAGAGACAGACAGAGAGAGAGAGACAGAGAGAGAGAGAGAGAGAGAGAGAGAGAAAGAAAATCTCTCCATACTCTCTGGTAACACAGAGAGACTGTTCCCTATTCTCTAATGAGAACAGACTTTCCCTCAAGGTTTTGTCTTCTGTCCTTGTGTAGTTCTCCAGTTTTGACAGCCTATGCTTGAGTCAGAGCAGGAGATTAAAGAAAATAAAATGTTTAAACAGAAAAACAAGAGCTGCTGCTAGACTGGGGTCTTTCATTTTTTTTTTTCTTCTTTTCCCTGACCTGCTTGCTTCCAGTTTTCAAGCATCAGTTAATTGCTTCTTGCATTTCATCCACAGTTTTTAATTGTTCTTTGTGGTATTGATACTCAGTGATAAGCTTACTCCATTTTGGGTGAAACCAGAAATTTAAATTTTTTAGTTTTACAACATTATTTAGCAATTTAGAATTATTTCACAAATGTAAACCAATAAATAATTGAGTATTATTCTGAATATTTAATGCTATTATGATTCTAAAGAAAATTCACAGAATGTGCTCAGTGGGGCAGAAGAATTTTCTTTTCAGTTTTTATAATGGCATCGTTGGATGTAACAATTTGCTCAAATGAACAACAGTATAATTTTAATTTACATTTCGAGCTTTTTCTGACTACAAAGAAAACAATGATAAATTAGTATTGAAGTAAGTAATTCATGCATGTAGAAGGATGAAGAAAAAACATTTAATGAGTTGTTGAGTCTATGACTGCTGTTTCCACAGAGACTGAAGATGTCTAATTTGATGTAATGCTTGCTTTATGTTCTAACAAGTATCATAAAACTATATTAGGAGGAATAATTCCCTAGCACAGTATAAACAATATATCTTGCTGAAATTCATTGCCCAAGGGAGGTATTATATGTTACATAAAATAAAGCAAAATTATAGAAAGATGACCAATGATCTTGAATCTGGGTTGCATTGCTTTTTATACTTAAGGTCAATAGTAAAATATCATTTTATGAGGGAGATATATATACATATATATGTCTTTCATATATATATATATATATATATATATATGAAAGACACAGTGAGAGAGCACTAAAAACTTTTTTACAGAAGTGAGTTAAGTTAAATTTAATGGCATATATTCAAGAAATACATGAATAAAATGAATAAATTTCTGGACTCTCTTTAAAGTCAACAATGCAGTGTCCTACCCTGTGCCCAAGCCTGGCCGTGGACGGCACGTTACCATTACATGGAAAGTGCTGCCTTCAATGATCATTAGGCTCATCTTTCATTCTTTCTCACTAACAAGCTGCTAAACATCCCCATTGAAACAAACTGTGACATACTTTCTGGTACTTAATAAATAAATGTATGAAGGTATTCAAAGCTAAGTTATAAATCTGCTATTTAACTCAACGAGAATCAAAAGCTATGTGCCAATGTCAATTCCTTTTTAAAGTTTATTATGAAATACAATAGTCAAATGTTACTGCTTTTAAGTAGATAATTGTCAATTTTAGATTTTAAGTGATGTACAATAATATGTCATATATTACAAAAGGCATAATTTAACATAAAATGAGGCATAGTTTATAAAACTGATGGCATTCTCTTTTGTTTTATTGTAAACCTCAAATAGGGCTCATTTCATAGATCTACAGAGGTTGCAATATTAGAGTATATTTTATAATATTCATCATAATAGTCTTAGGAGGAAACATGTTGTCTTCATAAACCTTGCTTTGGAAAAATTTAAAATCTATTCTTGAACAACAATTTATGAGAAAAATGCATTTTCAAGAGGAGCATGAACACACACCCCACAGGGTAATTCAGTAGCACTAAGTAGGTGATGTATCCCACTTCTCACCATCTTAGGGAGTATGGCAGAGATCCTGGTGGGTGCTGGAGTGGAAGGTATAGGAGATGTCCCACCTGCCTTTGAGAAGCTTGGCCTTCAGCTATCAGTCCAAGTGGTGCCGAACTGTGGGCTGAGTTGCAGGTTGACGGGCGGCTCTAGCTTCATGAATGCCTGGGGAGATGGTACAGAGTGGAGATCTTTTTCAGGCTTCTGATCATCAGGCTGCCTCCCTTCCAGTTCTTTGTAAAAATGTTATTCAAAACTCAAATATTAACACAGCCAACTGATGAACACCTTCTGCAGATTTGTAGCTTCCAGTGCTCATGAAGATATCCTAAAAGGGTTATGTTCTGTATTTTCCACATAATAGTTTAAATGTGATCATTGTTTTGAATCTTGGTTGAGGTGAGCTATTGTCAGGCTATGCGTGATCCCTCCTAATTTTAAGTTATAGTAATAAAATAATTATGTTACATTTTCCATGGTGAAGCTCCCAATTTGCCTGAACATAAAAAGCAACATTGGAGTTTTCCACTTGTAACCAAGGAAACTCAATTAGGTTGTACTTTTTAAGTTTTTATGTTGCTAACGCTGGTGTGACACAAAGGTCAGTCCACCGCTTTGAAAGCACTCATGTGAATTCCTTGTGACTTGGTGGAGTGCATGCTCTGCTTGCTTCTGAGGAGCGCTGCCATTCTGTGGACCAAAAGGCAAAACTAATGAGATAAATTATTTGAATGCTATTCTTCCCCACTCTAGCTATAGCATTAATATATTTATTTAGTAAGTATGTTTGTCAAGTTTGCTAAGTCAGACATTGCATGTGTCCCTCCCCCCATCTCGGCCCATCGCTTACTTGGAGGGCCCATGTGGTAAGCCCTAGCCCAACACAGGTAGGGGCTGCCTGTGGGTAATGACCCGCAGAAGCTGATGGATAAGGGTTCTCTCCATGGTGCTTGGACAATTGGAGAGGTGCATCTCACATCTCCCAAGACTCCCCAAAGAGGGAGCTCTTGTTCTTGGCAGTGCAGACCAACTCAGTCACACATTCATGGATGCTTCCTGTCCTGAAACTCTATGTCTATCTCTCCTCTGTGACCCACTGTTCCTGCACCCCAGGCACCACATGCTACAGATCTCATGTAGACACAGCTCCCCAGTGCAGCTTTACTGATATTCTTTAAGCAGTGCCTTCTGTGTCACCGTCTGTGACAGACACCCAGCATGCCTCCTTTGTAGCAATTGCCACAGTCTCTGGAAGCAGTGTCCTGACAGTGGGGCAGTGGCTTCCTGTATCCTGCTTCATCCACAGCACTAAACATGATGCCAATCCTGCCACAGAGAAGCCAGGCCACATTCACCTGTCCAATGAATGCACACATGGCCACTCAATTCCATTCCCTCCCATCCTGCCTACAATTGAATTATCCTTCATATCATGGCCAGAGAAATCCACTTATAACTCGGAACTGTCCATGCATGAGATAAAGACTCTCTCTGAGAAACCTGGCACTTCTCGAGGCCCCCCTAAATGACTGTCTGTGCAGGTGTCTTCCTTCAGGTGTACCATGGCTCATTCAGTTTCCATCTCCAGGATACCATTGTTAACTTTCACTTCTAGGCTCTGTTGATCTCTTGGCCCCATAAATGTCTCTCCGACACTTCTGTGGGGAGATTGGCATCTTCTCTCTGTGATGTTCTCGTACATGTGCACACGCCTTTACAGCTTACTGAAATAAGTGGGGATTGCCCACTGTGTGTTATTTCCCTGGAAGGCTGATTCTCAGTATGTCCTACACTCATATTGGCAGCTCCAGTTCCTCAGAATAAAGCACTGTGCAACTTTGAGGATGTGTAGAACTCCAACATGTGCTTGTGGTGACTGTGGAGATTGGTGCCAGGGATTAGGTGGAATATCAGACCGTTTGAGCATTCTGTGGTGTTTAGGGTGCTATGATTTTCTGAAATTGTGTCTCAGGGGTCTAGTCTCTCTATCTTCATACATTGGAATGGCACCAGGCAGAGCTGGCCATTATTTTTTATAGGATAAAGTAGCGAGGATGCTACCTGGATCAAGAATTTGATGTCATGATTCAGGCAGAGCCTCCAAAGAATGAGTTCAGTGGGCAGAGATTCCAGCCCACATTATTCACCTGCTGCACAAAACCTTATGTCTGTTGAGCAATAATATCAGCAAGCATCAAGAGTTCCAGTAGAAGGTGACCAGATATACCAAGAACTAGGCAGAGGGCAGTGGTTAACCACCTACAGTCAGCCAAGTTCATGACTGTGGGGCTGTGTGACCCCATTTGGTGCTCTGAATTCTGTGGCTGTCATGAGATGGAGCCCAAGTTGGTGGCTTTTGCAGAAGTGGGGGACAGTGAAGGATGGAGGGTTCAGGAAGCCCTGGGTCTGTCCAAAGTCTATTAGTTGCTGGAGTCAAATGACCTTGTAGATGACACACCCTTTCCCACAGCTCTGGGAAGGCAAAGACTCAAAGCAGTTAGCTTCAAGAGCCACTAGCAGCCACAGAGATTCACTGGAGTCAGCTGGCTAAGCTGGGGGTGGTTCACCCTTGCGGAGCCCAGAGCATGCAGCATCCAGGGAATGTCCTGGGGGCACAAAGCCCCTGAGGCGAACAGGCATTCCATCCCTGAGAACATAGCATGTGAGAGGGAGCTAGTTGTTAGGCAGAGGGATTTCACCTAGCATCAACCTGCTAAGTGTATAAATAAATGCACTGCAGTATTGAGTAGTTCCTTTGGCCTTTAGGAGAGAGAGTTCCACCTAATCCAAGTCTTCTGTATCTTGTCTTCAATCTTCAATTTCTTACCACTCTTTACAGTCCTCACCCTGGGAAGTTTGAGAGTCCTGCTGGCCATGGCAGTTTGGCTTCTGAACAGGGACCCAGGTCATGGGGAAATCCATCATTTAGTGTGTGAGGACACCTCTACTGTGCACACAAAAGGGAGAGAGTGTGTTGATATCATTGGTACTGAGCCCATCAATATCATCAATATTGAGCCCAGAAGTGTTAAGCCTTAATATTAAGCCCATTAATATCCTCAATACTGAGCCCATATCAGGTATAAAAATGGAGCAAACAGTTCTCACAGAACATGTATACAGAAATGGTGTATATAGATGTATACAGAAATGCTTGCTGTGTTATTGATTTCTGGATTTACCTTTTATTTGTGGACTTGGATTAGGGAATGCCTTAATGGTTGTATGCTTGCTGAGAAGATCATGGAGGATTGGCTTGGAATGCTATTTTAAAATCAAGTCCCAAGTGGAAAAAAGATGGTGGAACAACAGCTACCCTTCTAAAACTTAAATTCTCTAGCCTTTCTCAAAAAGATAAGAAAAGAGCTGTGGAGGACAAAGAAGACCTTTCCCCACTAGAGGAGTGTTTTGCTGCAACTTCAGTTTCACAGCTGCTCAAGGTAAAATTGATAACTTTAATTGAGCCACAAGTAGCAACTTCAGCATTTTCAATTCAGAGAAATTATGCTGTGTCACAGTCAAAAACTTCCACCCTTCATAGCATAGAATCACCCTTTAAGTTTATTGTTCAATGATTGGTCTTCCAAAATACAAATAAATGTTATAAAGAGGATTTATGAGCCCACAAATAATGGACTATGTTGTCTGAGATGATTCAGATTTATAGATATTGGCCACTCAAATGTACAAGGGGCCACCTTGGCAGCAACTATTACTCAGGTTATTCATTCACAGCCTAGAGAAAAGGGAAAAAACAAAGTTACTTGCTTCAGCTGCCAAGGCAAGAGACATTCTGCCCAAGATTGCTCTGCTGCAGCAGTAAGGGCAGCCCAGTCACTATCTGCCCCTTCAATAACACCTTCCAGTATCTGCACAAAGTGTAGCTGAAGGTATCATTGGGCAAATGGGTGTAAATTCAAAACTGACGTGGAAGGCAGATCTATTCTGGGAAACTTCCAGTGGGGCCTACCTGGGTCCTACCAAATTGTGAGGGTGCTATGGTGTGGAGAGCTTCCCTGAGGTGGCCCAGCTCAGTCTGGCCTGTCTTGGTGTAGCAGATCAGACTTAATGTCATGGGTTGATCAGGGCAAGGTTGTGCCTTGGAGTTGGAGTCTACCTGCTGCTCTGGGCCAGCGATGGGCCAATGGGTAGATGGAGGGACAAAAGCCTGGCCAACCCCACCTCCCACATGTGCTACAGTGCGCCTCTGCCAGCCTGCTGAGCCTTTAAACTGCTGACCTGCCTGTACCACAGCACTTGCCCCCATGCTTGGCAACTGGAGGCTCTCAGGCTGGTGGGTGAGGCTGTGGGGAAACAGGCAAGTGGGCATCAGCAGGCGAACAATGCCCTCACCTGGTTTTGCAGCTGCAGTAAAGCCAATTACTGGGTGATGAGCACTTAAGACTGGCAATGGCTCAGCCTATACAAGTGCTACATTCCTAATGTTTTATAAAACTTTTCACATTTTCCTTCTAATGGAAATTCCTTACAACTCTCAAGGTCAAGGAATTTTGTTAAACATGCTCACTGTATGCTTGAAATTCAACTGCAAAAACAAAAAGGGGAATCATTCCCTAAAAGATAAAAAGATTTTGTTCCTTCCAAGTTCATTTTAAGAGATCTCTGCTAATTGACCCACAAAAATTCTGACTAGTCTGCTTATAATTACAAACTTCTAAAATTGTAAAAGTTATTATAATTCAATTTGGCCAAGAGTAGATTTGAGTGCACGCAGATTTTCAGATTGCCTGCCTGTGTCTATTTGTCCAATCTGTACAGATCATCTGTCCATGTTTGTTCATCTGTCAGATTGTTCATGTATCTGTTTGTATGTTTGCTTGTCCATTCTGTAAACAGCTGTTTTCTTTATGAGCTCAACAAGCACTTGCTTTTTGTTTTGCACCTTTGGATACTTTTGTTTATAATTTAATTTGGTTTACAGATTTAAAAAGCGTGCCTCCACCTGGATTGCCAGTTGGTCAATATGATATTAAATATGATCAGTTTTCTTAGAGGACATAAGAACTTTGTCAAGGGGAACCCTTGAGACTTGGTAAATTATTGGTCAGGGCTCCCTTTAGTGAGTGAAAAAGCAGCTGCCTGGGAAAAATTCTCCCAGCCTTTGTTCATTAACAGGAAGCCCCAGTAATCACTGTATCCTTATGGGAGACACCTCAAAAATTGTTGATCAAAAAACATATTATTGTGCTATGTTTACATTAGTCATCATCAAAAGGTTTTTTTTTTTTAGACAATAAGGTTTTGATTTAAAGATGCTCTGCTACAAAGATTTTCATATGGCTGTGACAATTTTTATTAATCTCATGATATATTAAATGTATTCATGCCTTTAGATGGACAGGTCTTCCAAAATGTAAAATGGAATGGTTTATGGTGATAGACTTTTCTTTCAGATTCAGACATTTGCCTTTAACAAAAACTTAAGTGATGTATATGCTGTGTATGTAGCCTATATACTTAGAGATGCCTAGACATTAAGCAGTCCAGGCAATGTCACATACTTCAGTGATATCCCATTAAAGGTCAACTATTTAGGTATAAGTTTCTTACGTATTAGATAGAGATGATTGTTTAAAAAGGTTTTATACTATTTTAAAGTGGACACATAAATGTGTTACACAATGTCAGCACGATTATCATGCTACAATATTATGTATGGCTTTTGACTGCAAATTTTCTGTGTAAAATTATATAACTGTTATCTGTTAGTATTCTACAGGCATTCAACTACTAGAATGTTCATGATAAAGTGGAAATAGTATTTATACTTTTTATCTCAAGGTGCTTGATATCCAGATAAAATTATTATGTTAAGCTCACTGTTCCTGATACAATATAATGTCATTAACCTCTTCTGGATGTTCAACAAATGAGGTTTGGAGACCAAAAATTAGAAAGATGGGTTAGGACGATGGCCAATATTTTAGTCTTGGCCCTCTGAGGTTAATGAGGACCCAGGCCATGAGAGAACAAGCAACATCCTACTACTCTGGTGAGTTACACAAACTCCTGATCAAGGGGATTGTGGGATCATGAAGAAGGAAATCATTGGTGTATAGTGTACCTGTGAAAAATCACCAGGAGAGAAAAGTCTCCCAAGCTTTCACAGAAAGCAACATGCTCAAGCAATGGACATGACTCATCCAGAGAGCTGACACTGACATAAAAACTGAGAGGCCTTATACATGCTTCCAAGGTAAATCCTGAGGAGACTAACTGAACTTGAAAGACAGCAAAAAATTAATTTTAGTTAATACAGGTCTCATTCTAACTTGGTCTTGTTCATCCAGCAGAAAAATATAACCACAAGAAAGAAAATCATCTGCAGAGTTCTCCAAACACAGAACTTCTAACTTCAACTGACTGCCCATTGATTGCAACTACAGAACAGAAAGGGGAGATATCAGGAGTGGCTAAGATGGAGATTGTTCACATGTGTGGATCTGAGAGGTTGGAGCTGAGCAATGCCCTGAGGGCACAGAGTGCCCAAGGTGAATGAGTGTCCCAGCCCTGAGAACATAGGGTGTGAGAGCGGAGCTAGTCAGGCAGAGGGATTTCACCTGGCATCAACCTTGTAAGTGTATAAATAAATGCACTGCAGCCACTGAGTAGTTCTTCCGGCCAGCACGAGAGGGCGCTCCACCTAATCTCAGCCTTCTGCATCTTGTCTTCAGTTCTTCACCTTCTCACCGCCCTTCACAGTCCTCACCCTGGGAAGTTTGAGGGCTGTGCTGGCCGTGGTAGTCAGCATCATCGAAAGGGAGTCTATAGCTCTTACATAACCCTCAAAATGGTTTCGTGTGGGTAGGTCCTGGTTCCTCTGGGTCAGTACATCAGACTGAGAAAAGTCATGTGGTGGTAAGTGGTAGTGCTAGGATGTGGGATGGACATTTGGTTCCAGGATAGAAAAGACTTCCTACCTTATGTTCACAAAAGGGCTTCACTTTTAAGCTAGGGCGAAGTTGAGAATGAATAAGTAATAGAACGAAAACGTATGACGCGTAGAAAAAGCATAAATAGAAAAATTTAAATTCCAAAGGAAAGCAACTGAGGAAACACTTTTCAATTTTTCTTTTTCCTAAGGAAAATACCTTTATTTTAGAAAATCTTTATTTGATAGGATAATCATCCCTGGACAGTTTTCTCAACAATAAGGTTGCTTACAACTTTAGTTTCCTGAGCATGGGTGTCGGACTGATAATCATATGCAACTTCATTTCTGATGAGGCATTGCCAGAAAAACACAAATTTAGTGATTCTTTCCCCACTTTAAAAGATAACTAGTAGCATGCAGTCTTATTTTTTCAGAGCATCTTCCCAGACCATCAGTTTTAAGTGGAAAACAATCTATGAATATGTGTGAGAGTGCTTTTGAAAAGAGAGACCTACATGGAGGAGAGGCAGGTTAATGTGTGACTCAGAGTCACTTCTCCCAAGCGCTGGGCTTACATGAAGATAAGTGTTGATGAAGAATAATAGAGAAGTTAAAAGAACCTTGTTACCCACTTCTCTCCCTAACCCCTTCTGTCATATCTGTTCTCCCTTTATAGTTAATTAGCTCTCAAGGAAATGCTAAGATTAAAATGCCCTTCACTTTCTTTTGATAGGAAAGAGTTTTATGGATCAATAAGTGGTATCCTTGCTTCTGGTAGGAGCTTATGAGTAAAGGTCTTTAAGGGAGGTACTGGGCAGGTGGCCTGAGATGGAGCTACCACTGGGGGTACCATGAGATCAGAGGCACATGGCAAACAAACACAACCCTAAATCAGTGCAGACTTAACATAAATGATGCAACACAAAGTCCCCTGGTGCTAAGCCTTCCAAATGAAATGAACAAGCTGCTGCTTAGGGAGAAGAAAAAGAAGCTGCCATTTTTTTCAATAAAAGTTTTGAGTCAACGTTATTGAATTCAATATTACCTTGTTGAATTAGTGAACTTTCTGTTACTCTAACAAATAACCAGGTTATGTCAATGTATGCAAGGAAAAAGTTTATTTTGGTTCCCAGTTTTGGAGGTTTCAGCTGCTGATTGGCACTGATGCTTTGGTCCTCTGGCAGCACAACATGGTGAAGCACAGGGTGGAAAGCGAGTCACTTCATAGCCTGGAGTGAAGAAAAAAGGAAGAGACCTGGGTCCCACAGTCCTTGTTGTAGTCAGAGTTTGCAAGGGAACAGATTTAATACAGGACACATAATTTGTAGGGTTGTTTTATAATATTCACCCAAAAAGTCAAATGCGGAAGAGTGCAAGAGATCTGTCCATGCACTACAGACCTAAAGAATTCAGTGAGGGTCTGGATCCCACAGCAATGTCCTGTACGAGTCCAACTGAAGACCTAGAGTCCATGACAATGTTCTCAATGAATCCAGATGAAGGCTTAGAGCCCATGATTATGTCACATGCAAGTCTGTATCAAGCATCTGCTGTGGTCTGTATCAAGGATCTGCGCTGGGAAGGCCCAAAGATTGGTGGTAGAAGCTAGAAAGTCTGCACTAGCAGGATGAAGGATCTGTGCCAGTAGGCTGAAAGATTTGTATTGGAGCCAGGAAACGAGGCTCAAGATAAAGACCAGAGTTCTTCCACAAAGAACTGTAGCCATCCTCAGTGACAGCAAGGACCTGAGATCCTCTGACAATGAGCACAGCTGAGTTCATATCAGGAAAACCAGCATGACAAGTTCTCCAGGAGAATCAACGGCATACCATTTTCCCCTCCAGTTCTCCTTTTATGCTGTTGGCAACAATCCTCAGGTGGGCCCTCTACACTCAGAACCATGCTGATTCAGTTCAACTGGGTGTTACAAGCTGACCATTAGTTAACTCATTACAGTCTTCTTTCAGGACATGCCCCCAGTGACCTAAGATTTTCCCCCAGACCCACTCAGTCCCAATCGGGCCAAGCTGGGAACTAAGTCTTCAATAACATGGCCTGTGGAAAACACTCCAGATGCAAAATGCAGAACTTGTCCGTACAAAGGCTCTCTCCTTCCTACTAATTCCTATGGCAAACTAAATCTGACAAATTTAAAATCAGCCAGCAGCCAGTTTTCCAAAAAGATTTAAAAAATCTGCTTCTCCTACTCTGTCTTTAACTTCCTCCCGGGGTGTTGGGTCATCTGGTTGTCTTTTCCTCCTTTAAGTCCTCACATGTTTTTGTTATTTCATTGCTCATATTATGTTAGGAATATTTTTCTTTATTTTCTATTTTTGCTCTTGACATTTGGAGAAACTCAGTGAGTGTTTTATGGATTCTTTTACTTCATTTGTGCTAACTTTTAGGTCCAGTAGGAAGTTCTCAGTTCACTGAGTGCTTCTATGTTTTCATATTTATCCATCCACTCTTGTTAAACCACTAGGAGCATGCTGAGATGCCATAGATCAGGTCAGAGAAATATGGTAGAGCTGTTACTAGGTAGATGGTCTCTGGGGGAATCACCAGGTTCTTGATATCCTAAATGAAAAATCCAGCAGGACATTCAGAAGCAGTAGCAAAAGTAACATTTATTAAAAGTGAAAGTACGCTCCACTGGGATCAGGCCAGTGAATATAGCTCTCTTTATGGGGACAGGTCCTGGAATTATTTGAGGATCTACAGTTGGGAACTGACAGGAGTCATGGCCCAAGGCTGTACCTGAATAAACCAACCCATTAGGAGAGGAAATTTTGATCATATGAGTTTTTTCTGTTTTTACTGGAATTGTGATATTGTCCACAGCCCATGGGGAATAGGGGTGGTGTCCAAATGTAGGAAGCCATTCTGGACCTCCTCGTGGTCCAGAGGAGTCCACAGTTATCAATTCATGAAGAAGGGAGTGGCTCAGGGATGAGTGACTGAAAGGCAGGCAGTAGACGAGAATTGTGAACTGGGCTAGGTAGGGGGCCTAATAGCATCTCTGCAAAGTGCATATATATAATATATGCAGAAAGAATGATCTACATATCACAGATTGAGTAAGTATTTTGTGTTAAGGTATCAATGCTTCAGCTTTGATGTCTAGTCTTTATGCCCTGAGACATCACAGATTCTTTCTCAAGCATCAGTCTCAGCTGACAGCACAGAATCACTCAGTCTAGCTCACACATACTACTTGGTAGCTATAGACAGGGTATCACTGATTTGTCACATTGCTTTAAAGGTCATACATCAGTATCTGGACTAGACCCATTTGCACTGCTTAAAGCCAATTAAGAGAATAAAGAAATATCCTAGCCAGCTCTGTACATATCAATGCAGGGAAATAAGACCAAGTTTAGCCAAAATGGGACAAATGCTCTTCTTTCAAGGAGAGTCATCCTGGTGGTCTACATCCAAAAAGTGAAGCAAATGAAGTTGGAGGCAGACTGGGGTCAAGTACTTTTGGTTTTGTGCATGCCTGGGGTTTTAGGAGGACAGGATGACTTTAGCTGTCATTATCTGTTATTTTGACAAAGTCATCCTTACTCTGTCTGGTTTCTCAATTTCTTTTTTCCCAATGTCTTTTTGTTGCTTACCTGTTGTTACGGTTTGTATATAGATGGCCCCCCCAGTCCTCATGTAGTCACGGAAGTGGCTGAATCTAGCATTTGTGATTGACTTCTTGTCTAGTGCTGGGATTGGTGGTGTGAGTGCTGCACCCGCCCAGGGGTGGAGCCGACATACAATGTAAGGTCAGAATGGGGGCATGTTTTCCTTTTTGGCACGGTTTGCTCTTGCTGCTTGCAGCCGCCATGAACAGCAGTGCCTCAGCCACACCACCCTGCCTTGGAGCCAGCTAAGCATGGACTAAAAGCCCCAAAACTGTAAGAAATAAACCTCTCCTTCCTTCACTTTGGGCATCAGGTATTTTGTCCCAGCAACGAGAAAAAAGTAACCAAGACACCTGTCCTTGCTCTACCTCCTGCCTCAGAGCCACAGGGAGAAAGGATAAAGTAAAAAATCTGAAATCATGTGCTTCTTAATTTCTCAGAATTTTCCAGAATGTTTTTTTCTGAGGATTCAAGCAGTGGGACAAAGATAAGGCTGCTGACCTTCACTAACAACATCCTTCCAACAGTGGATGAGATGCAAAACTGTCAGGTTTGAGTTCCCATCTCAGAGCCAGGCTGGTGTCACAGGCATGAGGAACCCTGTGCATGGCTCTGTGTGTGCCATTGCCATGTCCCTCCAACCTCGAGTGCCCTTGAGGGACAATGTGCTGGCAACACTTCTAGTCTTAGCCTGTATTTGTAAAGCCAGGGTCCAACCAGGGGATCCCTTCCTTAAAAAAAATGTCACTTGAACATCTAGCCCACTAGCTCCAATTATTTCCATTTTATTTTAGTTCCATTTCTGCCTACTGAAAAAGCATAAGGTTATGAATTTGAATAAGGAAAAGGAATACATTTTCTAGAGTACAGTAGGGACTGTATCTGAGTTAATTTTGCAGAGTACTGTCAATAAAATTTTTAATTTGAAAAATACTCCTAATTTAGGCATATTTGGCATTAATGATGGAGTTTACTGGTGTGACATGTATTGTAGTACTGATATTTATTCTTCAATTTTGCAGCCTTGGATATGCAAACTAGTAAACAAAAAAATTTTTAGAGTGAGCTTTAATGATACAAAATGTTGCACATCATTAATTAGAAGCTCTGAGCAATCATAAATTTTGTAGAAGGACATTTATCAATGTTAAGGGTGATATGAAACACCATCTGTTTTATTTTCCTTTGTCTCTTCTTTGTTTCTCTGTCTTTGTTGCAGCATTTCCCTATGTTGCCCAGGCTGGACTTCAACTCCTGGACTGAAGTAATGCTCCTACTTCAGTTTCCTGAGTTGCTGAAAGTATAGGCATGAACTACTATGCTCTCCCTCTTCTTCAATAGCACAAATGGGAAAGACAAACTTTCAGATTATTTCTCTTCTGCAACCTGGGATACCAATGATGGATAGTGATGATAAAAGTGTTTTTCAAACAGAAAGTCTCAAAGAGCTTTTTATCTGCACAGCCTGTGTGGGGAGTGACTGAAGTTGGAGATCCATCACACGTGTAAGGGTGGAGCAAGGCCTGTCTGGAGAATAGAGTATCCAAGGTAAGCCTTGTGAAAAAGCTGCTCCAGTCCAGAGGACACCCAACCCTTAGGCTATTATGCAGGGAGGCTACTAGTCAGATGGGTGTCACATGACATCAATCTGCTGAGTGTATAAATAAATGCACTGTGGTGGTTGAACAATTCCTTTCCTCCCACGAAAAAAGAGAGCTCTACTTGATCCCTGCTTTCTGTATCTTGTCTTCATTTCTTCCCCTTTTTGCTGCCCTTCACAATCCTCACCTCAGGAAATTCAAGGGCTGCATGGGATGGGCATTAGGAAATTTGTCATTTAGCAGGTGAGAAGGACATCTCTAATGTATGAACCAAAGGGAAAGAGGAATTCACATCAGTAATGAGCCCACCAATATCATCAATATTGAACCCAGAGTGTTGTGATATCCTCAATGTTGAGTCCATTAATATCATCAATACTGAGCTCACATCAGGTGTAAAACATGGGGCAAACAGGTTCTCAAGAACTTCAGATGCATATAGAAATACTTGTTGTACTCTTTTTTTCCCCAAGTTCATGTCATATGGGTAATGTGCTGATGTAGTGACAAGGTTTGAGGGAGGCACATCTCATGCACATGGCATGAACACCCAGTCATCATGCTCATAAACTGAAGGATCACTTTTTGTATTCTTGATTCCTGTATTTACTTCCTTTTGTGGATTTGGATTAGAGTTTGTCTTAATGGTCATATGCTTGTTGAGATGACCATGGAGAATTTGGTTCCGAGTAGTATTTTAAAATCAAGCCCCAAGTGGGGAAAAGATGGCGATGGTGGAACAACAGCCAGTCCAATAAGCTTAAACTCTGGTTTTGCTTAGTTGGATGGGAGGGGAGCAGTGGGGGGTGAAGTGGACCCTTCCCCACTAGAGGAGTGCTTCACTGCAAATTCCATTTCACAATGCCTGATGACACAGAAGAAATTTTCACTTTTTCAACTCAGAGAAGTTTTGCTGCATCACAGGTTGAAACTTTAGCCACTCAGGTAATGGAGTCATTTTCTCTCTCTCCCTTGCAATTGACTCTAAAGGAAGCCAGATGGGTGGGGGAGTCCATAGAGGGCTTTCAACACATCTACCCTGTTGCTGAACTTCAAGTCCCCAATAACCCAGAACAAATTATACATCTTCATGAAGCTGTACCCTTTAAGACCTTATAAAGGAATTAAAACAAGCTACGACTACAAATGGACTCATGGCCCCTTTTACTTTGGGTTTGATAGAGTTCCTAGGGCAACAGATTATAGCCCCAACTAACTGGAAAGGATGTTTAAAAATAGCTAAAGCATGTTTAAGTCCAGAGGATTATTTATTGTGGGAAGGAAATTTTTTTGAGTTGTGCATGGATCAGGCCACTTGCAATGCACTCACAGCATAGCCATTATGAAGACAGGTTAATCCAAGAGGGTGACTTTGCTGCCACAAATAGTCAACTTACATTTGAATTGCACGTATATGAACAAATTAAAATAGCTGCCACCAGTTCAGAGGGAACTTCCATCAAAGGGTGAGATGCTTAAGACTGACAATAGCCCAGCCTATATGAATGTGGCCATCCGAATGGTTTGTGAAACTTTTCATATTTTCCTTACCATGGGAATCCCTAATAACCCTCAAAGTCAAGGAATTGTTGAGTGTTCCCCCCATACACTCAAAATTCAACTACAAAACAGAAAAGGGGAAATTCTTTCCTACAAAATTTTCACTTCATAACAGACTTCACTTGGCAGTGTATACTACTAACTTAAAATCCTTCTAGGGAACTACAGCAGCAGAAAGACAATTCAAATTAGTAAAAGAAAAAAAGCTAGGATGAGTCCTTTGAAAAGATCTTCATACTGGACAATGTAAGGGACCCAGCCCAGTGCTAATTTGTGGTCTTGGCCATGCTTATGTCTTTCCAGAGGACACTGAATAGCCTATCTGGGTGCCAGAGCATGTTGTCTGGAGGTATCATGGACCCAGACCCATTGAAGGAGTCGATTTCACCTTTCATAAAGCCGATGCTCAGTTCTATGACAGTGTGCCTCAGGGAGCATGCCACAGCCAATCCTCCTCAGGGAGCATGCCACAAAGAGTGGGGCTATATCCAGCCATAGGCCAATGAAAGAAATTGACCCAGGATGCCCAGGAGATGGTGACCAGAAATGGGAATCAAAGGTCTGAGTATGTGACAGAGTATATAGAGATAACTAAACTGAAAACTACATGAAAGAAAGGGATGCAAAATTTACCAGTGTTCTTAAAACAAGTTATTTGAAGATATTTTTGCAACCTTCTTTCTCACCATTCTTGATCAGGGTAACTTTTCTTCCACCAGACTTCCTAACTGGTCACCTCCAAACTGGTTGTTTCTGCATTTCATTCACTCTTGTTATCAGATTCATGCTTTTATTCTTTGTAGTAGTTTTGCAATGGATTATTTCTGAACATATAGTTATAATTAAAATTTGCAAGTAGGTGTGTATTCAGCTCTTGTCTTCTGGTTTTTGTACACTCAATTTTATTCTCTACCCAAGTATTTCAGCAAATATTTGTGATAAATATTAATAATGATTAATTAGTGGATAAACTTTATCTTTATCCTGAGATGATGGAAATATTCCCTTTGATTCCACAGTAAATTTCTGGCTTTTAAATTGTGTATAGAATGCATATAAAATGGGCTCCAATAACTTTTTTTTTTAAGAGCAGAATATATTTATTGGGAGAAAGAAAGAAAGCTTCTGTCAGAGAGATCGAAGGGGTCCCGAGTGGATTGCCAAAGACTCTGTCATTTTAGGGACTTTTTATAGAGTAGATGGGTCCAAGGTGGGGAAGAATGGGAATTCCTAAGGTGGGCATAAGGTGGGACAGAACTATGGTTAACCAATAAGGTTAATTGCTCAGGTAAAATTGAGTAAGTCCGGAACAAATGGGGAAGCAAGTCACATAGCCAGCGAGCATGTTTAAGGAACAGTGACTCTTCCCTAGGGGGTCGAGACAGGTAACTCCTAGCTTCCTTAGGGAGCTAGAGACCAATTTTTGAATACCAGTCCTCAGGAAGTGGGTGCATTTGTTTGATCTGTTGTTCCAGGACCGGCCCATAGCAGGAGGTGTTTTTCTGCTTTACAGTTGCAAGGTATCTAGATTTCTGCATTGGCTCCATGGAGGACCTGGCTCTGTCTGACTGCCTATAGTAATTCTAACTATTTCAGCTTCCTGTAACATTCCCCCCTCTGAAGAAGTAACCCAAACTGCCGTGAGGGATAATGGGCGATGACCGATCTGGCTTCTTCAGGCTGAAAGGGGTCTTAGTTGTTGATTGGCAGTTAGAGATATTCCAGAGGATATGTCTAAAGGTACTCAATAGATACCAGGCAGCTGTATCTTGGGTGGGTATATAGCTCTAAGTCTGGAGGAGACAAATCCAAAGAAACAATTAAGTATGTATGGCTGAAATAATAAAATTAGTAATCCTCTTTTAACTTCAAGTCTTAAAGGATATTGCCTTTGATGAGGAAAAATAGTAGGATCTGTGAGATGTATCTGTACTGGAACAGCTCTTATTGCCCTACCTATTTTACCTTTAGTTGCCCATATTTCAGGATTTATTTGTCTCCACAAGGTGAAGACAGCATACTTGACCAGGGTGCATATATATTATTGTATTTAAACATGATAAAATATCTCTCCCTAAGAGGGGAACTGGACTTTCAGGCATAATCAAAAATGAATGTGTAAACAGAAAGCCAGCCCGGTTACAGCCCAGGGGTTGTGAAAAATAGCGAATTACCTCCGCTCCAGTGACTCCTTTCACTGAGGTTTAGCGACTACAAGGAAGGCCCGGATTGAAAAGAAAGACCAAGAGACTTGTACCAGTGTCCAGCAACAGGTTGGTTTCTTTTTTTCCTCTATAGTCATGATTACCCAAGGCTCCTCTGTGGTGATGACAGTCCAGCCAGAGGGAGAGAGCAGAGAGTGCCCCGGGGCCCGTCAGTCCTGATGGACCAACTGATAGGATGGGTCTGAACTCTGGGGCCTTGGCCTCAGAGGGCAGTCCGACCTCCAGTGGTCACCTTTGCAATCAGGGCATGGCTTAGGGGGCTTTTCTTGGCAGTCCCTCTTAAGGTGGCCTGGCTTGTGGCAGCGATGGCAGGTGTCGTCAAACTCTTCTTGGAGCCCCAGGAATCAGACTTAGGGTCTCTTCCTCTTAATGCTGCAACAGGGGCAGCCGCTTTCTTTCGGTCTCTTTGTTTTCTCTCTTTGGCTTCCTCCTCATCACGGTTATAAAATACTGAGGAGATAATTTTTAACATAGTATCAAGTGAACTATCTGGAGAAAAAGCCATCTTTTGTAGCTTTTTTCTAATATCTGAAGCTGACTCGGTAATAAACTTATCTTTAAGAATAATTTGTCCCTCTATTGAATCAGGATCTAGGGAAGTGTGTTTTATTAATGCCTCCCATAAACGATCTAAGAAGGCAGAGGGGTGTTCCTCTTTTCCTTGTTGAATAACTGATAACTTAAATAATTGAATGGTTTTGATCTTATTCTTCTTAGACCTTCAAGAACACATGTCTGGAAGTGTCTTCTGACCCAATCACCCACCT
>RJWT010003553.1:0-36116 GCA_004365215.1 Cuniculus paca | reverse complement strand
AGCTACTGCTGAGCTGCCGCAGGCAAACGGGTGGGGTGCAGGGAGGACCGCAGGGACACCCCAAACATCCGTGGCCGACGGAGGCTGGGTGCAGATTTCTATGGGTCTGGCCCCCGGTCCCAAGGTGCATACCTGGGTGGAGTTCGCTGCGCTTGCCCAGGACCCAAGCTGGGTCCTGAGCAGCTGCTGCCACGCTCCTTTATTTTAGTTCTAATACACTCTTCCTCACATTGGTTGCTTCTGCTGCCCATGCTTTCAGTAGAATTTTCAGTCTCTTGATTTTCTGTTTAGTACCTTTTACTGGACTGTAATTCTTTTCTATATTGGACATTCATGTTTTATATAGTTTGTTTAGCTCTACTTGCATTTTATTAGTCTCTTCTATTGACTCACTGATATTTTTTTAAAATTAAGTGCATTATCTATTTAGGTATATTTTCTTTGAACTTGCCCCAGCACTTTATTGAAATTTTAAAAATTTTCTTCTGTTATCTTTTGAAAATTTTGAGTGTGTAGCTTTTAATTTCCTCCTCTTTGATGCCCCATGGATCTACTTTGGTGGAATTTTGTATTTTTTGAAGGCATTTTGTTACCTTGTCTTCTCAAGTTTCTGTGTTTTGTTTGGTTGGTTGATTGGTTTCTTTTGTACTGAGGTTTGCAGATTCATGATAGCGAATAACTTTGCTGCTAGTATGGAGACTTATTTTTTTAGTTAGTATATGCTTTTCAGTAAGTGATGCACTCTGGTCATGGCTAACTATAGGCCTTTGCTTCTATCCCCAAATTCCACCACCTCTGTTTATTTGGAAGGAGACGGTGCAGTGCAATTGGCTCAGTATCCAGTTCTCTGGGAATGGACACAGTATTGTTAATGACACCAAGGCAATCCAGACATTGCCATATGGAGAAAACTAAATGATAACAACAACTACATCACCTGAACTATAGTAATAAAATCAACAACAACAACATCAAAGATGAAGTGTATGTTGACATGCCCTAAAAACCAATAATGTACTGCCTGACTTAACCTCAGAAAAGAGTTTTATAATTACAGTACAAGTGCTAAATTGAACAAAATATTGACCTGCAGTAAATACCTACTAAATGGAACAGTTTTACTTCTACTAGCAATTGATCAGTATTCAACAGTTACATCATAGCATTAACTATCTAAAAATCATAAAATTTAATGGTTATACTAGTAAAGACAGAGATAGTGGGTATCCAGAGAATATTGAAAGTAAGATTTGAAATATTAATTGCAGATGAGTGAAAATGAAATATGAAACTTTATTGCAGAAAAAAAGAATTAATAATATTGGCAACAGTAATAGAAAAGAATGATCTTGAAAAAGAAAAAATAGAAAGTAAAAGAAAAGAAAACAAGAAGAAAAAAATCTAACTGGAGAATAGAAAAAAGAAAAAATCAAACTCCAAGAAACTAATGAAAGAAAAAAATTCAGTCAATTAAAAAGTTCCTTTGGTTTTTGAATAAGGAGTTTCTTTTGAGGATCTGCAGTCTTTTGAATCCAGAAAGTCATGATTTTCTCTGCCTAGATTTATGGCCTATAGGATTGTGAGGTGTTTGCTTTCCACACCCGAGGGCCCTTCTGTCCATATACTCCAGATTGTGGCAGTCATTTGAACAGAGGCATGTCCTTGTTTACACTGGTACATGGAGAAAGCAATTAGCCCTCTTGTCTCTGTTGGATGTTAGCCATGGGTGAGGATTTTGAACAAACTGTTGTGCTTAAATCCAACACTTTCAGATCCAGCCTCATGGGAAAGCCACACTCACAAAGCATACACTCCACTGACTGGGGGCTCAGTACCATAATACTACTCTTCCTTTAGCTATAAACTGTAAGTTCAGAGCACCATCCATACTTTGGCCAACCAGCAAGCAGGTCCCTACATATTCCTTAGGTTCACAAACCCAGGCAATTGAGGAAAGCACTATACTTAAAATTATTGTGTTATTATAAAGGATACTAATAAACAACTGGAAGAGAAAAAAATAGGGTAGGGAGGTGTATCGGTAGGTGGAGACAAAGCTTCTTTGATGTCTTCAAGTGTACCAACTTTGTAACTCATTAATGTGTTTACAAACCTAAAAGTTCACAAAATTTCATTGTTTCAATTTTTTTATCTGGAGTTTCATTTTGTAGGGGTGACTGATTAAATCACAAGTCATGTGATTAGACTCAATCTCTAGGCCTTCTTCCCTCTCTAGAAGTCAGAGGAAGCTAGTCACATGGTTAGTTCTTCTGATAATCAGCCTCCCTCCATAAAGAGTAATGAGATAGAAAAGGGACCTAAAAATTAAAAGGGACCCATGAGCTACAACAATATTTGCAATGCTGAGAATGGACTTTATAAAGATTACTATTTGATGGAGTATTATTCAGCTATAAAAAATGATCACATGGAGGCTTTTATAGGTAAATGGATGCGACTTGAGACCATTCTCATAAGTGAAATAAACCAAACACACATGTGTAAACACTGCATTGCCTCCCTAGTGTAAGAAACTGAAAGACTCAATAAGATACAAAATTCCTGATAAATATGGAGAAATGGTTCTGAAATCCAATGGTGCTTTTATTCTTTGATTTGATTGGTTTAAGTCCATTTCCTACTATTTGAAAGCAATAAGCGAGAAAATAGGAACAGCTCTTTTGAAAAATGAGACACTATAGTAGCCATTGCTCATTTCTTGTTATCCGACTTGAGGACCTGTAATGCTATTCTCTTTTATCTGGTTTTATACTACTTTGTTTTGTTTGAGTTTATTGTCTGTAAATGTAAGAACAACCATTTTGAAGAAGGCGGGGGACACTAGGGTGACCATTGTTAATCTCTTGTTGTTATGTTTTGGAGACCTGTATAGCTTGCAGTGTTCTGCTTTGAAATGCTATGTTGTGTTTGACTCTATTCTGTTTTCTTTTGCTTTTTTCATTCTGTTTGGTTTTGTTTTGTCCTATTTTCTTTAAAATTAAAAAAAAATGCTGAAGATTACTATTTGAATAAATTACATAAAATTGTGAAAATTCAGAAAATAGTAACATAAATGGGAATATTTGATAATATAAGGAGTAATTGTTGTAAAAAATAGCATGGTAATGGTTTAGTAACAATATTTTAAAGGTGTTCTTATATTTTTGTAATATATTTTGAAGTATTTACAGATGATGTGATATGTTTGAAATTTTCTTCTAAATAATCATGGTGGAGTAGCAGGATAAGGTGGGAATATAGAAATATTAGGATGGACATGAATTGCTAATAATTCTATTATTAATTTAAATGAAAAGGGAAAGGGGATTTTTAAAAAGAACAGAGATCTCTTATGTACATGTCACAATTCTCCACAACAAATGCAACCATTGTGTAATGGAAACATGTACTAATAAAAAAACTGAAAAAATAAAATAAAATTTGCATTATTTCTGAGGAAAATGAAAGAAAAATGTGCTCTAGTTCTTTCTTCCATTTCATTTGGGAAAGTCATTCTGGAAAATTTTAAATTTTAGATTTGTAACTGTCTTTATAACATCTTGAAATCTTTCAATGTTTAATTATATATTTCTTATGGTTAATACATTGTGTCAATTTGAGAAGTTTAGAAGTTTAACTGAGAGACTCAGCAGGGAGCCAGGGTTCTTACTTTGTAAATATCCTCATCCTGTGCAAAGGAGGGCAAGGACATTTTGTAAGTGTTACACACACCCTGAAGGTGGGGAGGTTCGCCTATGTACAATAGAAGGTAGAGAAGAGGCTTGCATTTCTTTCTTTTTTGCTCTGGCTGCTGCCTTGAAGTGTTGCCCCAGTGCCTTGCCACCTTGCCTTGGAGTCAGCTGATTATGGACTGAAATCCGAAGAAACTGTAAGCTAAATAAACCTTTCCTTGCTTCATTTTGGTGTCAGATGTTTGTCTCAGCAACGAAGAAAAAGTAACTAAGACAATATTTACCTTTTATTATGACTGGAAGAAAAACTCACAGGGAGCTAATAGACATAACAGAGGTTCTTAAAAGAGAAAAGGGTAGGACACTTAATTGCTTTGATTCGTATACTATATTCTTAAGCGCTTGATTGTAAGTCAGGCTACCATGTATTAATTGTTTTTTACTATGTAAGGTTTTTCAGTTTGTATCTGATAGTGAACTAGTATATTGGAAAGAAGTTCCAACTTTATAAATAAGTGAAAAACAAGCAAACAGTCTCTGGGTCTATGCAACAAAAATGTGAAGTGAACAACTCAGGATTTTATCAGCAATGGAGACTACTTTCTAGATAATCTGGACAACAAAGATAAATCTTCCTTTCAGTGGTGTTATTAATTATAAGTGTAGGAAATACAGTGCTGAATCAAACAATATTCTTGCTTTCATGAAACTCACTTTTCCTTAATAGGTTCTGATAGAGGAATTAATAAATTAAAAATGAAATAGTTTTAGAAAGCTATGAGTGCCATTAAAGAAAATGAAACTAATATGACCAAGAGTGGAAGAATGGCAGAGTTACTTTAGATAGATAGGATAGTTCAGGAATGCCTGATAGAGGAGAATGATATCTGTTCTGAGGTTTGGATTCAGTTTCCTTTTAGAACTTTTGCCTAGTAGACTTTTCTTTAACACAAATCTAATGAAATAAATTTTACATCTAACTCTGACATTTATCCTTGTTGTCACTTGGATAAATTTTGAACATAATAATCATAGTACAACTGTGTTGTGTTGTGGAGTCATAATATCTTTTTCATAGTTCATTTCTTTTCTAAGAGGGGAAAGTTGATGTTGATAACCTTGACACCATTCTGGAGAAAATGGGAATGAATTTCCCTGATGAGAAATTTGAAGGACTGTCATACCATCAGCCAGGTAATTGTGAGTATTGTAGGCACTACTCCCTTACTTCCTCAGGAAAACTTGGAATAGTAGGTTTACGATTTCATGTTCCTAACACTTTAATTTTTGGTCTCCCAAAGACAGCTGATACATATCTTAAGAGAATCTAGTCCAAAAGTAATCAATTTCATTTTGTTGAATTGAGCATCACTTTAATATTTTAGGATAGTCCATGTTTCTTTCAATTAAGTTCAAAGAAACAAAGCCTATGCAAAACTGGAGAAGAGAGTCACAAAATATGTAAAACATGATGTCTGTTCTTAAAGATGCATTAGATTAAACTGCAAATAGAAATAATCTAGGCAAAATTATGAGTGAAAATAATGGGAGGTTAGAAATATCAGATTAGTGAACATCCTCACTAGGGACAAAGTGTGGTCATGGTCAGTTTTAAAAACACTTATGCAAGTGATTGTGCTGCCTTTAGACCCAGTGTCAGAAGCCTGATTGATTTCATGAAATGGAGCAAGTCCTGCATTAAGAATCTGACAGATAATTTTTCCAATAACATACTAACCTTGTGATTTCTGTCAAGGTTTTAATTTCTTTGTGTGTTAGAAAAAAAGGTGCGATCGCATCCCAAAAGTTTGAGAAATGGTACATGAAACCACAAATCAAATATATGGCTTAGTAGACATTTATCAAATTTAATTTCCTTCCTTGAATAAGAGAGAGCAGATTAGAGTGGTCAGGAGATCAAATCTTTGAGAAGACTTTTTTTTTTTTGCTCTAATACTATAAATAGAGTTTAACACTTACAATACTATGTATTGTAAGACTATATGTACTGTTTTAAGAAAGCTCACTTTTCATGTTGTTATTGTGTGAGGAGTAATTCTAGAAATATTATTATAGTGAAAATCATGGATAATTATTAATTTCTTGTGCTCTGTTTCACAATGTAATTTCATAGTACGTTTGCGAACCTCATTGTGGTCCCTGTGATTTCTATTTTGTTTTACAGCTGATGGGAAAGTTCAATTTAATCAACTATTGAATGAAGCTATGGCTGTTACGGGTAAGAAGTTGATACACAATTGAGATATTAACTCTTTAAAAAATGTATTTTTGCAACAGTATATTGAATATGTAATCATTGCCTAGTGTAACACCAGCCACTTTGTTTTTTAATGAATTAGTTTTACTTTGAATTTCAGTGTTTTCAAAATAAAACTATACTATTTCTCAACAGAAGTCCTCTAATTTCCAGAGATTTTGCCAGTAGTATTCTTCACTTCCCACATCTTAAAAATATGAAACTTGTCAGCATAATAAAATAATAATGATTACTCTTTCATGAACATTTTTATATACCTAGTATTGTATTACATGTTTTGCATACATTAATTTATTTATTGCTATGATATCTATGTTGTCAGTGCTGTTGTAACCTTTATTTTATGTATGAGAGACTAGAGGCTAATATGATAAATATCAGGATAAAAAGGAAGCATTTTTTCCAGATTCATTAGTATGTTTCTAGATAGCCAACCTCATTAATTCAAGTAGAATCATTAAAGTTTCTAATATATCATTTTTGACCTGGAATTGTAAGAGGATTGCAAGACCAAGATGCTCAATTTTAGATTTTGTAATTAATTCAAAATGTCTGATATCATTATTCTCATCTATACTTGAATTAAAGTGGCATAAGCATTCATGGTGTTTTGCTTATGTTGAAATTGTTAAATAATTTTCAACTGGTCAGTAGGCTTTGGATCATTTACTTAAGGGTTTACTTATTTTTACTTTCTTTAATTGACACATAAAACTGATGTATTTGCTCAAATAGATTTTAAGTGGAGTGTTTGGGATTTTCTATGTATCTCAGGTTGTCTGCAAACAGTGATAATTTGATTTCCTCCTTTCCAATTTGGATATCCTTTATTTCCTATTACTTGCCTAATTGCTCTGGCTAAGAGTTAGTGCTCTGTTGAATACAACTGGTAAAAAGTAGACATCCTTGTCGCGTTCCAGATTTTGGAAAGCTTTCATGTTCCCCTCATTCAGCACAATAATATTAGTCGTGGGGTAGTTATATACAGCCTTTATTATGTAAAGGTATGTTGCTTCTGTACCTAATTTGTTCAGTGGTTTTATCATGAAGGAATTTTGAATTATATCAATTGCTTATTTTATGTCTATTAAGATGATCAGAGGAGTATTGTCTTTCATTTTGTTGACATGGTTTTTTATGTTTATTAATTTTCATATATTGAAACATCCCTATATCCTTGGGATAAATCTCATTTGATCTTGATGAATAATCTTTTAAATGTTCAATGGGATTTAGTTTGTTAGTATTTTGTTAAGAAGTTTTGCATCTAGCTGGGCGTGGTGACTCACGCCTGTAATCCCAGCACTCGGGAGGCTGAGACAGGCGGATCGTTGTGAGTTTGAGACCAGCCTGGGCTACAAAGTGAGCTCAAGGCCAGCCTGAACGGCATAGTGAGACCCTGTCTCAAAAACAGGGCTGGGGATCTAGCTCAGCATTCTAAGCACCTGCCCGGCAATCGCAAGGTCTTGAGTTCAATCCCCGGTGCCGCAAAAAAAAAAAAAGGAATTTTTGCATCTAATTTCATCACTCTGTTAGCTGGTGTTTCTTTTTTTCTTGTATACTTGTCAGGTTTTTGTATCAGAATAAAACGGCCTCATAAAATGAATCTGGAAGAATTTCTTCCTCTTCAATATTTTTTGAATAATTTAGGAAGAATTAGATTTAATTATTCTTTAAATGTTTGGTAACTTTTCTTTTTTGGGAGACTTTTTGTTACTGTTCACTCTGATTACTCCTTACATAAAAGATATCTAATAGGAAAAAGGGAGATAGATCTTTTGCAAATAGGAAGAGCATGAAGAAATGGAAGTAGAAGCAGAGGGAGATATAAAAAGAATTAAGATGTGTTGTATGCAGACACTAACTCTCTACAATGAATATAATCATTAAGTATGGCAAATGTGTACTGACAAAAATAAAAATTTTAAAAATGAAGTGTTTGGGTTTTATACTCATGGTTTAGTCTTGAGAAGGTATATGTGACCAAGAGTTAATCTCTTTCTTCTCAGTTACCAAATCTGTTGACATATAGTCATTCATAATAGTCTAATATATACACTTTTTGATATCAGTTGTAATGTCTCCCTTTTTGTCTCTGAGTCTATTAGAACCTTCTATCTTTTTTTTTAGTCTAGCTAAAGTTTTATTTGTTTCATTTTTGGAAAACCAATCTTTTCATTTCATTGATGTTTTTGTCTTATTTATTTATTTTGTCCTGATTTTTATTATTTCTTCTACTAATTTAGGGTATGATTGTTCTTGTTTTCCTTGTAACCTCAGGGGCAGCAATAGGTTGTTTATTTGAGATCTTTCTGCTTTTTCAATGTTGCCATCATTTCTATAAACTTCTTTCTTGGTTTTCCTCTGTTGTATCCCATAGGTGTTTGTATGCTGTGTTGCCATTATTGTTTATTTCAAGAAATTTCTTTCTCAATCTGTGACAACTTGCAAATGGTAAAGAGCATGAGATCAGAGTACGATGCAACTAAGGACATGTTCTATTTGATATTATCAAACGATAGCTTCTAAGGAATGACACAGTTCATCTTTTCTACCCACTAACAAATCTTCAGCACCTATCAAAATTATTTTATCTATTCAATTCAAAAAATATAAACTGCTTCTTTCAGATATGTTACATTTTTATTGAATGTTTTATTTCATGGAAAAAAAGAAATTTCTTTCTTAATTTACTCATTAATACCCTGTTTTTTCAAGATAGTGTTATTTGATTGTCATGTACTTATATAGTTTCCAGTATTTTTTGTTGATACTGCATTATGGTCAGAAAAGACATTCAATGTGATTTCAACTTTGAAAAAAAATTGAAACTTATTTTGTTGCCTAATATGATCTATCTTAGAGAATGTTCCATGTGCTGTTAAGAATATGTACCTGCAACTGTGAAATAGAATGTTCAGTAGATGTTTGTTAGGTTCATTTGGTATAAGGTGCAGTTTAATTCTGCTATTTCTTTGTTGATTTTGTGTCTGAATAATGCTTATTGCTGAATGTGGTATATTAACATTCCTTATTGTATTTATCTGTTTTTAGATCTATCAGTACCACAGTATTTGCTTTATACATTTAGTTGCTCAAATATTGCATACATATATGTTTACAATTGGTATTTTTTTTTGCTGAATTGACCACTTTATCATTATATGACCATTTTGTCTTTTTTTTTAACTGTCTTTGATTTAAAATATTATATGTGATATAAGTGTAGGTGGTTCTGTTTTCCTTTGAATTTCTCTGCATGGAATACCTTTTTCTATTCCTTCACTTTCAGTCTGTGCATCTCCTTAGAGGCCAAGTGAGTTTCTTGCAAATAGCATAAAGTTGTATTTTGTTTTGTTTTCTTTTCTTTAAGTTAGTCTCTCTCTTCCTTGGAAACTTTACAACTTTAAGTTAATTCTCAGTAAGTAAAGTCTTACTGCTGCCAATTTACTTGTTCCTTTCCTGTACCTTTCCTCTTCTGTTAACCCTCTTGCCTTTCCTTTTTTCCTTTTCTTTCCTCCCTTTCTGCATTTATTCCTTTTTCTCTTTTTTTTAAACTTCCTTTCTTTTTCTCCATCTCACAACCTTTCTTGGTGGTGAAATGATTTTATCTAATGTGTTTGATTAATTGCTTATTTTTATTGTATTTATTATAGGATTTTGCTTTCTGGCTACCATGAGGCCTACAAAAAAATCTTTTAATTAGAAGAAGCTATTTTGAAATGATAGTAACTTGATTGTAACAATAAGAGAAGAAACAACAAAAGAAAGAAAATATTAGTTAAAAACCGCTTGCATTATCATTCTTCCCCACATTCTGAATTTCTGTCACATTTTGAGTATTTATGTTACATTTTACAACTTTTATATTCTTTAGTATGTTACTTTGTTATTTTTGGTTGTTTTGTCTTTTAGCCTTCATACTAATGATACATTTTATTTACATACCATGTTTATAATATCAGGGCATTTTGAATTTTTCTGTATAGCTACTCTTATGAATAAGTTTTATATTATCCAGTGTTTTCTTCTTTACTCATTAGCATCTTTCAGTTTGAATAACTTTATCATTTCTTATAGGATGGGTCTGATGGTGATAAATTCTCTGCTTTTGTTCATCTAGAGATATCTTTATCTCTTATTCATCTCTAAAATGATAACATTTCTGAGTACTTTGTTGGCAGGTTTCTTTTTTTCCTTAAGAACAGAATAACTCATCTGACTCTATCCTAGCCTGTAAGGTCTCTGCTGAGAAGTCTCCTGTCAGATGAAGTGGAACACCCTAATGTGTTATTTCTTTTCTCTTATTGCTTGGAGAATCCTATCTTTGGCTTTAACCTTTGAGGACTTGGTTATAATATACCTTGCAGTAGACTTGGTTGAGTCTAACTAGTAACTTTTTGTCTAGTTTTCATTGTAATTTTTTATCAATGCATATTAATAAAACAGAACTATGAAGTTTATTCTGGGAATTTGGCACATCTTTTTGACCTTCTTTTACCTGAATGTTTTTTTTTAAGAGAATAAAACCAAACGAAATAAAGCAGAATAGAGTCAATCGCCATAAAACAATGAACATGGTACACAACTTCAAAACAAGGTAAAAGGAAATCAATAATGGCTACCATAATGCCTCTTGTTATCTTCAAAATAACTGCCCATATCATCAGGCATAAATAAAATCAAACAAAATAGAACAGAATAAAACCAGTAAAAAAAATCAAAACAATGAAAGCAATACAAGATTTCAAAACAAGATAATAGTAAAACAACAGTGGCTAACATAATGCTTCTTGTTATCTTCAGAGTAGTTGCCTATACCTTCAGACATAATACAATCAAACAAAACAAATTAGAGTAAAATCAGTCAAAACAAAACAATGAAAGCAATACAGACTTCAAAACAAGATAATAGAAAATCCATAATGGCTACTATTATATGTTTTTTTTTATCTTTGAAATAGCTGTCCATGCCATCAAGTATAACAAAATCAAACAAAACAAAACAGAATAAAACCAAACAAAACAGACTGATGAAAACAATATGGTTTCAAATCATAATAATAGATTAACCATGGCCACTGCCTTCCCTTTTTAAAAAATTCTTCCCATTTCACTTTGACCATATGTATTGTGCATTTTGGATCCCACTAACTCCTTTAGTGTGTTGTACTATGAAGACAAGACAAAATTCATCCATGTGAACCATTCATCCATGAGCATGATCTCAAGTTGTTTCCATTTACTTACAAGAACCTTGAGGTCATCTTCCTTTATAGCTGAGTAGGTTTCCACTGTATAAAAATGCCATGTCTTTCTTATCTGTTCTGCAGTTGATGTGCAAGCTACCCCTACTTTTTCTTCTGGCTCCCTGTCACATAGGGCATTGTTCTCTCTCCTTTGACTTTCAGCCTATGAATTTTCTTTCTAGTAAAATGTGTTTTTTGTGTAAAGCATACTGATGGATCCTGTCTCCTGATCTACTCTGCCTGTGTTTCTTCCTATTGGTAAATTGAGCCCATCTGCATTAATGGTTATGGCCAACATGCACTACCTTGTCTCTGCCATTGACTCCCTACTTTTCCCCTCCATTCACTTGTCTACCCCACTTGATGGTCCCCCTCTGCTGCTATTCCAGAGACTGTGGTCATTTTTATCTCTCTCTAAAATGTCCTTTAGTATTCTTTGTAGGGTTGGTTTGGTGGTCATGAATTCCTTGAGTTGTTCTTTGTCATGTAAGTCTCTTGTTTCTCCTTTAATTTTGAAAGAAAGTTTTGCAGGGTACATCAGTCTGGGTTGGAAGTTGTTTTCTTTCAGGACTTGCATTACTTCACTCCAGCCTCTTCTTGACTTGATGGTTTGTGTTGAGAATTCTGCCATGATTCTGATGAGTTTCCTTTATAGGTGATTTGTTTCTTTTCTCTAACAGCTTTTAATATTCTGTTCTTGTGTTGAATTTCTGAAATCTTGACTATTATATGTCTGGGTGTAGATTTGTTTTGGTTATGGCTAGCTGGAGTTCTTTATGCCTCACTTATTTGAATGTCACTGCCTTTTCCCATGCTTGGGAAGTTCTCAGAAATTATTTCTGTAAATACACTCCTGATGTCATTTGTCTTGACTGCTGCTTCTTCACTCCCTTTTTTTCATTCTTAAGTTATGTTTCTTTGAGTTGTCTTGCACTCATTGGATTGTTACTTTCTCATTCCTTGTTATTTTTAAGGGGTCTTTTCTTTCACGATTGCAAGCTGCAAACCTGTTTTCAAGGTTTGAAAGTCTACCTTCAGTTTCTTTCAGGTGGTTTTTCTAGCTTTCAATGGTGTTTTTAATTTCCTGGATATCACTTTGAATCTGTTTCATGCATTCAAAATCTCTCTTATATTGTTCATTCATGATTTCCTTCATTTTTCTATGCTACTCTATTGTTTTATCTGTGTCTTCTTTAGAGGTACTTAGTAATTCTTTTATTATGATTTTCATTTCTTCTTTTACCTGGGATAGCATTTCTGGTCTACTTTCTTTTATAGCCTCATGAAGTTGTTTGTTTACTTCAGTTGACATCACTTCAGACATTTCAGGTGTTTGACTCCTGATCTCTTCCATGTTTACCTCTCCTGGACTTGTGCTGCTTGGGTTGGGTGCCAGAGATTGCCTTCTCCTTCTTCATCTTGACCTATTCCTGGTTTCTTCCATACATGTGGGTAGTGGGTTCCCAGGCACTTGCGGCATTGGCTACAATTTCTGTGAAGTGAGACTGCTTGGGCCCTCCAGTCAGTGCTGGCCACAGGCATCCGATGGTGGGCGCCCATGCCTCCAGACCAAACTCGTCACTGGGCCTCAAAGGCCCTGGAGTTTGCATTATAGTGGATCTGGCCAGGGCCTGTAGGCCCAAGCTGGCCAGGAACCCATATGATGCTCTCCAGAATGTGCACAGGATCGGGACCCAGTCCAAGCAACTTCCATGGGTCCACACCCAACGTGGGGCTGGTGGAAGAAGCTGGCAACGGTCTTCTCCCTGGGCTTATCCTGCCCAACTCCAGAATGTGTCATGGCCAATTCCTCTCTCCTGTGGGAGGACTAAGTCCCTTGCACTCATCACCAGCCAGCACAGACCTCCACGTCAGCCTCTCTTCCACCACTACGTCTCTTTGCAAAGGCCTCTGGGGTTTCCAGCAGCCACCGTTACTGTGACCATGTGTCCCCAGGCTCAACAGCTCTTCTTACAGGGTGAGTCCAGCTCCAGGCTAAGGCACTGCCAGCTATTACCTTCTTCTTCAAGTTTTTCTTTTTATTCTCTCTGTGGGCTTCAATTCACAATTTAGATTCTTTCTGGGTCCAGGTGACCCACTTCCTTCCTACTTGTCCTCCCCATGATGCTATATTTCAGTATCTGAACTGCTTCTCTCAGCTGTTTACTCTGCTGCTTACTGTTCCACCATCTTTCTGGAAGTTCTAGTTGTTGTGATTCTTAATAGCCTCTTTAGCAATTTCTCATAATTGAAATCCCTGGAAACCTTACTGACTTTCCTCTGGAAGTCCACTGCTTGAGAAACTTCTGGTCTGTTTTCTAAGCAAAGTCAATCTTATGCAGTCATTAATCTGGCTCATTGTTACCATTCACTGGTGATAAGGTTCTTTTAGTCTCAGTCAAGTAGGTATTCTGAGTCTCCATATTGCTGTATCTACCCCAAAGCCTCTGTTAGAGATCATCTTGTCCCTTTTCTTGATGTTCTATGGAAGATCCAGTGGCCTTCATCCTAACATGACTTTCACATTCTTCATTGGAATACATAGGAATAACTGAATTTTTTCTGTATCACACAAAACCCAAAGGAGATCAAAGGGTAGCCTATTTTCATCTCTTTCTCTGCCTATATATAGCAGGCCACAATGTAGATTCTATGAAACAATGGCATGGTGATGCTTGGGACTATGTGAGATGGTAACTTCACAGTAATTAAAATGAGGAGATATGATACAATTCCTTATTGCTTTGGTCATAACCCTAATCTCATCCCACATGGAAACAAGGGCTGATCAAAAAATACACATTGGTGTGTTATTTCCCCTCAAAATACTCCCTCTTACTTCAAGCACCTTTATCCCATCATTACTTCCACTTTCTGAAGAATTCTGGAAGTCCCCTTTCATGAGTGAATTTCAGAGTTGTGGTAAAAGTAGATGTTTGGAAATGAGAAGGGAACCAAGAAATGGAGAGATGGAGAAGGAAAGGGGGGAGAAGTGAAACTAAAAAGAATTAAGATGTGTGTAACGAATGTAATCATTAAGGACTGCAAACATATACCAATAATTTTTTTAATTAAAAGAAGAATTAACACATAGACTAAAATAAATGATAAAAAGATGGTTAATGCTGCTTCTGAGTGCCACCCAAAGGAAAGGCAGGCTCATAAAAACATTAAGGTGTATCCTATCCACCTTATTCACTGGATCTGGTCCTATGTGACTTCTAGCTCTTCCCCAAAGTCAAAATGACAATGAAAAGTAAATGTTTTTTAGTCCATTTAGGAAATTGAGGCAGCAAAGATAGCATAACTAAAGACTTGAAAGAGGACTTCCAGAACTTCCTCAGAAATGGCCAGAACAATGGAATAAGTGTGTTTGACTTGAGGGAGGCTGATTGATGGCAATGTTTCTTTTACTGTAATTAATATTTTTAAAATTTAAAGACAAATTTTTTTCGATCATACATATCTGGTGTTTTTCTTCTACATTAGCTCCTCCCAGGGTTTTACTTGGAAAGGGGAGCTAGGCATGGAGATGAGGACAGCAGACAATCCTCTCTCAATAGATAGATGAAAGATAAATAGAAGAACTATGATAGATGAATAGATTCCTATTAGTATTTATTTTCCTGGTTTCACTTTCTTAATGCATAAAATGAACTTTTACCTTCCTCTTCTTATAAAGTAGGATTTAGAAGGAGGAGAAAGAGTTTCCTGTATTGTATTTCGGTCTCTTAACACTAGTTTACCATAAAAGTCAGACCTTCAAGTTTTTCTTTGTACATTAAAACTTTTAAAATCTGAAATAATATAAATTCTCTGACTAAACAGGAAAAACCTTCCTGGAAGAAAGGATATGTGGAAAAGAAATGAACAATTAAGAGAATTAAAATATATATTTCAGGATGATAGGATGCCACTAACAATTTCTTCAAGGGTAAACAGATTTTGACCTCACTTTCATATTTTTATGAGGATAGACAATCCTGAAATATAAGGCAAACAAGAAAACTTTATTTATGACATTTAAATTGTTTTATAACTGGGTTAGGTGGTGCACACCTATAATCTTCGCATTCTGGGAGGCTACAGGAGAAGGATAGCAAATTTGAGCCCAACCTGAGCTATTCAGTAACTTAACGAGACTGTCTCAAAATAAAAAACAATGGTTGGAGTTGTAGCTCAGTGCAAAAACCCTAGGTTCAATCTCCTGTACAGCTAAATAAATAAATACCCTCCCCAAATATTTATGAACCGTATTTCCCTTTGTGAGTTGGGTTTTTTTTTCTTTAGCTAAGGTATATCAGAATGAAATCTTACCTGGTTTGAAATCTCAAAATAAATAGCAAATTAGCAAATAATTCTCAATTTTCCATCTTATCTTGTTTCCTAATAACTTGATTAAAATCCTATTTATAATATATCCATCCAATATAATTTGAATTATTTTATCTTGACAATGTCTCATTTTAAATTTATTTATATTGTTTATATTTATATACATTTTAACACACTTTCCTAGAGAAGTGCAGGTTAATTGTGAAAGTAATAATGTTAGTGATTGCAGTTAGCTTGAATCTTGTTTGGGTTAAAAAAGAAAACTGGTCCTACTTTCTCTCAGAAGTAGTTATTAAAATGCACCAAACACCTGTTATATGCCTAAGAGAGTCCCATGTATTTTCACATATGTGACTTTAGCCCCACAGAAACTCTGAAACAGGTAGAATCATCTTCATTTCAAACAACAGACAATTGGAAATCAAACAAGTTAGGTTACTTAAGTAAATTACAATAGCTAATATATAATAGAGAACAATATTCAAACCAATGTATTTTTACTCCAGAATAATACTTTTTTAGCTTGCTAGAACTTTCTATTTTTATAGTAATAATAATACACTGGGAAGGAAATTTTGTTCCTTTTAGAATCTTGTGGTGTGTATTTTTACTTTCCAAAGAAGATTTAAAGTAAGTAAGCCTGATTCTAACCATATTGAATCTTAAGGCTTCTTGGAAAAAGTCTGTAATTCATAAGCAAAAATGAGTAGAATATTTTAGTATTGGTAGGAACTTACATATTTCTTTCTCTTTACTAAGGAGAGACAATAGATATCAGACATATGGACAGAATACTAGGAAATATGGGAATTGAACTCACCAAAGAAGAACTTGAAGAGCTGGAAATGAACCTTGCAGTTGATGGTAACTCATTTTAAATATAAAAGAGTCTTTTAAACCGGGCATGGTGGCATACTCCTGTAGTCCCAGCACTTGGGAGGCTGAGGCAGGAGGATCATTGTGAGTTTGAGACCAGCCTGGGCTACAAAGTGAGCTCAGGCTAACCTGAACTACATAGCAAGACCCTGTCTCAAAAAGAAAAAATAAATAAATCCTTTAGAAGAACTTGGTCTTAAAGGTTTATATATAAGTATTTCTGAAACCTGATTAATTCTGTAACAATAAAATACTAAAAATCTCAGACAATCCCAATTCTAGAATAAGACCAAAGTCTGCCCTCATTTTCTAAATCCATACAGAGTGCAAAAGCATTTGGCTAAATTGAGTCTAAGTCCATTTTTGACATCGGTGAATGTTTAGGAAGCAGAAAGAAAAGGTAGAGAAGGAAATAAATAGAAGAAAGTTAATGTATATCCTTTCCACATTTCCCATTCATTTTTTTCTGACTTAGCACCCTAATATGACTGAAACTTCTCTAATAATACCATTTGGATTTGACATTTGGCAATTGTACATAACAATTCATTGTGTTTTTTACACTCCGTTATCTTTCCTACACTCTGTGTTCTTTGGTATTGATAATTCTGGCTTTCTGGAAAGTTTGTTCCCTTTGCTTCTGTGTTCTCTCAATTTTAATCTTCTTATTCCTCTCAGATTTTTATTTTACTTACTCCTTCTGGAAAAATCTCACTGATATCCATGGTTTTACCTATCATTTGTAGACATGACTTTCAAACCTGTATTTTTATGTAGACCTTTCTCCTGGGCTTTAGTCCAGGAGACAGTCCCACTTGTGTATTCCATAGAAAACATCTTTTTTGAACATACTTAAAATGAGCTATTTCTCCTCTTATTGCTCTATTATCTGTCTTATTTGTGCTATCGAGTTGCCTAGTTATATAATGTTCATTTTTGATTCCCCGCTGTTTTCTGTCACCCATTATCTGGTCAACACAATTTATAATGCCAGTTTTGCCTGAAATTACCATAAATAAATGGCTAGATGGATGACTGGGTATAGTTACACAATAGTATAGTGAAATGTTCCTAGAATCTAGATGATGGGCATATGAGTATCCATTGTGAAATTCTTTGAACTTTACTGTTTTATAAATTTTTAAAATAATTTTTTAACTAATTACATTTATTTGTACATTATAGGTATACATAATGATCACATTCATCATAGGGAAATTTTACCCATACATAACACAACTTGATTCTTTTTTTTTCCATTCTCCTACCCTCTTTTCAACCACCCTTTTCTAAAATAAAATCATAAAAAATCTCTCATATATAAATTCAGCAGTCTTATGGTTAATACATTGTGTCAACTTGAGAAATTTAAAAGTTTAATTGAAAGACTCAGCAGGGAACCAGGGTTCTTACTTTGTAAATATCCTCATCCTGTGCAAAGGAGGGCAAGGACATTTTGTGAATGTTACACCCACCCTGAAGGGGGGGTGTGGCCTGTGTACAATTTAAGGGTAGAGAAGAGGCTTGTTTGCTCTCTTTTGCTCTGGCTGCTGCCTTGAAGTGTTGTCCCTGTGCCATGCCACCCTGCCTTGGGGCCAGCTGATTATGGACTGAAATCCACAGAAACTGTAAGCTAAATAAACCTTTCCTTGCTTCACTTTGGGTGTCAGGTGTTTGTCTCAGCAACGAAAAAAGTAACCAAGACAAGCAGTGTCTCCCTCTCCCTGCTGCCACTGCTATATTTCAGGTCCTTTTATTCTCAGCTTCATTACTGCAATGGCTTCTACAATACAACCTCAGAGTAAACCATATAAAATGAAAATCTGACCACATCATGCCTAAATTCAAAGACTTTCAATCCACTATTAAAATATGTCTTAAGTCCCTTGAGATAGCAAACAAACTTATTCAGGATCTGGATTCTGCTAATCTATCTAATCTAGTATTTTATCCTCTAATAACATTGAACTTTCATTCTATTTTATATTATGAAATAAAATCACCTTATGTCACTTTTATTTTTATCACTTCCTTTCTTCAATTATTATGTCCTCTCTACTTTTATTATGTCTCCTCGAAGTTTATTATGTCGCCTTTTACCTTCATCTGAGCAACTCTTCCTCATTGCTTATCAGAGTTGAGAATCACCTTTTACAGAAAGATTTTCTTTAACTACCTGGGCAAATTCGATGCCTCTTTTCTGTATTTGAACAATAATAGTGCATATATTTTTCTTGGTATCTGTTATATCTGTATTGTAATTATGTTTATCTGCCTCTTGTCACTTTTATATGTGCTTTAGAATAGAAAAGGATGTATTATTTCATCTTTGAATAATAATAACTACAAGAGTATCTGGTATATCCCATAGGCACTTAGTAAATATTGAACAAGAATTGGGCAAATGACTGAGTAAATGAGTGAATGAATAGATATTGATAAAATGATTTCTAAGTAAATGAAGGACTTCTTTTAGTCAGTAAACTAATATTTATATCTGGTATAATGTAACCACTATCTACACCAATTCTGAGTGGTACAGGCAAAGTCTGTTTGGGAATAGACTGAAGATGAGTAGGTGCTCTTCTTTCTGTTACCAGAGACCAATTAGTAAGATTCAAGTCATTACCAGAATTGAGGATCTCCAGATTTTTTATCATGTTTATAAGGAGCATCATAATTTGGTAAGAGCATATTTTCCCCCACGCAGGATTTTATGATTCAATAATCATGGGCCAATATATTAATATAGAAGCAATCCTCGAAAACTAGTGCTATGCAATTAAAGTAAACTTAAGTTGTGATGTATAATAAATTTTAGCTAGTTTCTGGATCTCTATATAAAAATATTTTTGTTCTGAATTTGTGTTACCTTATAGTTAAGGAGAAGACGGACCTGAAATCACTGATGGATGCAGTACAAGTTGTTACAGGTTAGTGAGAAGTTACCATAAATTTAATATCCTAATTCTTTGCACTAAACTATATTTTTCAATAATAAATATTATATTAAAATATGGCGTATTATTATGCTATATACTCATATGTGTCCAGCTTAAAAATTATCACAAAGTAAACATATCCAAATTTCCATTTAGCTAACACTTGGATCATAAAATAGAAGATTACCAATAACCCATAAAGTCCCTGATAACACTTATAACCACTTCCCCTTTGCTCCTTGGAGGTAACTGCAGTCAATTATCCATACCCATGGGTTCTACATCCACAGATTCAATCATATTTGATGAAAAATATTTGGAAAAATTGTATCTCTCTTAAACAAGTGCAGATTTTTATTACTATTATTTTCTAAATAACAACTATTTACAAAGTATTTAGATTGTACTAGGTATGCTATATAATGCAGAAATTATTTATAGAGTACAGAAGATGTATATATATTACACGCAAGAGCTATGAGAGACTTAAGCATGTGCAGATTTTTTTTAATTTTTAAAATCTTACATGAATACAGAATGTACTGTCCAACTGGGATAATTAACATTTCCATCTCCTTATTTCTTGATATTTAGGGCTTTTTGAGCTCCTTACTTCTAGTTCTTCATAAAATATCAGTTATAGTGAACTACAGTCACTCTGTTACACTGTGGAACTAGAACTGATTACTCTGTGTTTTGGTACCGTTGTCAAACCTCCCTCTATCTTTTTTTTCATGTCCTCCCTGCTGCCTGCATTCTACTAATCATGATTCTTAATTTATTTATTTTTATTTTAAAATGAAAAAAGAATAAAAATGATTCAAAACAAAATAATAGAATATAACAATGGTTAACATATTGTGTATACTTACCTTCAAAGTAGCTTTTCAGCTTGTAAGATATAGACAAAAGCACAAACTGTTCTTTTTGGTGACAAAGATTCTTAACTTGGATGAATGCTTTTTAGCTTCCACATATGAGAGAGCCTATGCAGTGTTTGTCTTTCTGTGTCCTACTTATTTCATTTGACAGAATGTCCTCCAATTCCATCTATTTTGCTGCAAATGACAGAATTTAATTCTTCACAGCTAACTATTGTTCCATTGTGTGTATTATAACATTATCCGTTCATTCATCAACTGGCACCTAGGTTGATTTCATATTTTGATTGTTGTGAAATAGTACTGCAGTAAATAAAAGCACGTGTATCTCTTTGATATAATAATTTCATTTCCTTTAAATATATAGCCAGTGGTAGGATTGCTGGATCATCTGGTAGTTCTATTTTTGGTTTTTAAAGGAATGTCCATACATTTTTCCATAATAGTTGTACTAATTTACATTTGCACCAATTAGCATATAAGAATTTCCCTTTCTCTGTATCCTCACAAGAATTTATTTTGTGTCTTTTTTTACATTCTAACTGGGGTGAGATGTATCTCATTGCAGTTTTGATTGCATTTCCCTTATGATTAATGATGTTGAGATTTTCTTCTTTTGAGAAATTTATCTTCAGATTTTAGACCATTTAAAAATTTTAGTAGCTATTAACAAAGAAAATATTACAAAGCATTCTTCTATGAAAAAGCTAAAACTAATTTTCATAACAAAATAATTAGAAAATAGAAATAATATACTGTGTACTATAATCTTAAAAGCAACCAAAATATTACTCAGATTACAAATTATAGACAAAAAATATTGTTTCTTACAAAAAAGAAATAAATAATAGCATAAAACTTTTTTTTCAATGAACTAATAAAACTAACCAAAAATATTTCAATATATATGCTAATTTTTTCATCTCTACAACTAGATCCTTTTTCATTGGATTTTTAAAAATTCCTCATATTTTCAATATTAATCCCCATTTGATAAATACTTGCAAATATTTTCTCCCATCTTATAGATTGTCTCTTAATTCTGTTAATTGTTTCCTCTGCTATGCAGAAGCTTCTTAGTTTAATACAATCCCTTTGCCTATTTGTTTTTGTTAACTGTGCTTTTGGAGTCTTATCCAAAAATAATTGCCTATTACAATGTCTTGGTGTAGTCTTCTTATGTTTTCTTCTAGTAGTTTCAGGTCTTACATTTAGGTCTTGATCAATTTTGAGTTGATTTTTATATATGGTGAAAGAGAAACATTGTTTCAGTCATCTGCATATAGATATCCAGTTTTCCCAGCACCACTTATAGAAGAGGTTTTCTTTTTCTCAACATATATTTTTGGTAGCTTTGTCAAGAATTAGTTGACTTTAGATACTTGGGTTTGTTCTTTACTTTGTTCCATTGGTCTATGTGTCTGTTTTTATGCCAGTACTGTGCTGTTTTGACTGCTGTAACACTCTAATGGGTCAAGAAATCACGTGTCCAACTTTTTTCTTCCTACTAAGGATTATTTTGTCTGTTTGGGATTTTTTGTGTTTCTATATGAATTTTAGGATTTTCTGGTTCTGTAAGGAATTTTATTGCGATTTTGATGAGGGTTGCATCGAATCTATAGATTGCTTTGGGTAATGCGGGCAAGAAATATTATTTCTTCCAGTCCAAGAACATGGGATATTTCCATTTTTTTGTGTGTCATCTTCAACTTCTTGCATCAGTGTTTTGTAATTAAAATGTGGAGCACTTTCACTTCCTTGGTTAAAATTATTCCTAGGTATTTCATTATTGTTGTAGCTATCTTGAGAGATTGCTTTCATGATTTCTTTTTCAGCAAGCTTGTTTTTGGTGTATAAAAATGAAACTGATAATTGTATGTTGATTTTGTATCCTGAAACTTTGCTAGATTCATTCATCAGTTCTAAGTCTTTAGATTTTGGTGGAGTCTTTAGATTTTCTATGTATAGAATCACATAATCTGCATACAGGAATAACTAGATTTCTTCCTGTACCATTCGTGTGCCTTTTATTTCTTTCTTTTGCCTCATTGCTGTGGTTAAAACCTTCTGGTACTATGTTGAGTGAGAGCGGTAATAGTGGATATTCTTGTCTCATTCAAATTTAGAAAAAATATTTTTAGTATTTCTCCATTCATGATGTAATTGTGGATTTGACGTCTATAGCTTTATTTATTTGGAGGTAGGTTTCTTCTATATCCAGTTTGTTCAGGGTTTCTATCATAAAGGGAGAGTAAATTTTATCAAATGGGGTTTTTTTTTGCATCCAATGAAATAATCACATGGTTTTTGTCTTTCACTCTGTGGATGTAATATATTACATTTATTGATTTGTGTATACTGAAACATCCTTGCATCTCAGGGATAAATCCTACTTGATTATGGTGAGTGAGTTTTTGATCTGCTGTTGCATTTGATTTAAGAATATGTTATTTAGAATTTTTGCATCCATGTTACTCAAGGATATTTGTTATTGCTTTCCTTTTTTTGTAATCTTATCTGATTTGGGTATTTGGCTACTCATAGAACAAGTTTAGAAGAGTTCCTTTCCTTTCAATTATAACAAAGTTTGAGAAGAATTGATGTTAGTTCTTTCATGTAAAACTTGGTCAAACTAGGCAGAAAAGCCATCTCCTTCTGGACTTTTCTTTTTTGAGAGACTTTTATTCACTTACCCAATTTTGTTACTTGTCGTTGGTCAATTTAGGTTTTCTATGTCCTCATGGCTTGCTTCTGGTAGTTTATATGTCTTCAGAAATTGAATTTCTTCCAAGTTCCAATTTGTTGGCTTTTAGTGATATGAATTGTATCATCTCCTTTCTAATTTCTGATTATATTTGTTAGAGACTGGTCTTTTTTGTCTTGGTTAGACTACTTAACATTGTTAATTTTGTTTACTTTTCAAAAAATCAATGCTTCTGCTCATTGATCTTTTGTATTTTTTACCTTTATTTCATTTAGTTCTGCTTTGACCTTTGGTATTTCTTTCCCTTTATTACTTTTGGATTTTGTTTGCTATTTCTGTGCTAGATCCTTGAGATGCACCATTAGGTTATTTATTTGAAATCTCTCGTTTCTTTAAAGTACACACTTGTTTTCAACTTCCCTATTAGTACTGGCTTTGTTGTATCCCATATATTGTGTTTCCACTTAACTTTGTTTCAAGAAATTTTTAAATTTCCTTTTACATTTCTTTGGTAACCCATTGTTCATTCAACAGTATGCTGTTCAGTTTTCATATATTTATTTGCACAATTTCTAAGTTTTCTTTTCTTTTTGATTCCTAGTTTATGCCATTGTCACAAAAATCATGATGTGATTCTGATTTTTAAAAATTATTAAGACTTTTTTTGTGTGGTCTACATAAATGAAAGAATGTATATTCTGTAACTGTTGGATGAAATGTTCTGTAAATGTTGTTAAATCTAATTAGTCTATAAAATAGTTTCATTCAGATGTTGCTGTGTTTTTTGGGGGGTGGTGGGGGTCTGGATGATCTGGCCATTGATGAAAATTGGGTGTTAAAGTTGTTCTGGCATTGGGTACATATACATTTACAGTAGACATGTTTAAAAATTGGTCCTTTAGTTACTATATAGTAACCTTCTTTGTCATTTTTTTACAGTTTTTGTCTTAATCATGTTTTATCTGATGTGAGTGTAGCTACTTATGCTCCCTTTTGTCTCCAATTGTGTGGTAAAGTTGTTCATCATAGGTAACATAGTGTTGTATATTAGGGTTTGTGTGTGTGTGTGATCCATTTACCCAGTCTGCATCTTGGAATTGGGAATTTCATCTATTTGCAGTCAAGATTATTGTTATTGATAAATAAGTAACAACATAGACATTGCAATTTACTCCCTTAAGGCAAAAGTCTTTTTTTTTTAAAGAGCAAAAGTCTTTTTGTGGGCTCTATGCCTGTGATATCTGTGAAACTCTTCTCTCACTAGGGTTGTTGGTATGCACTGCAATGGGGCCCAATGGAACTCTCCCAGTCACCCTTTTCTTTGCTATGTAGAATCCTTGTGGCCTAGGAATCAGGATAGCAAGTGCTGGTGTTTTTTTTTTTTTTTTTCTACTTTCTATGTGCTGTTATCCCAGTTTTCCATGTCTTAATAGAGTTTCTATCTCTCCCTTGCTGAATGCCAGTGCTACTCATATTGAAATGCAGCTATTTGTTCTGGTTCTTCTTTCCCATTTGAAATCTCATGAGCTAATAGTTGCTATTCACATTCCTATCAGTATTTTAATCTTCTGAGATTCCACCAAAATTGCCCCTCAAACTCTGCCCACAGCCTTTCTCCAATCCAATACTTCAAACTTTTGCAAATTACTCCTGAAAACCAGTTCCAAATGCTTCTAAACCACGTGGTCACATATAACCACACCGATGACCCTACTCTCAGTACCAATTTTCTTTATTGGTCAGCTTTCCATTGCTAGGACAACATACATGACAACTTAAATAAGGAGAGCTTTATTTTGGCTCATTGTTTCAGAGATTTCAGTTCATGGCAGCCTGGCTCCAAAGCAGAAACATCACGGTGGAAGGACGTAGTGCAGGAAAACTGCTGACCTCATGGCAGCCAGGAAGCAAAGAGACAGGGAAGGACCCAGAAAGGAAGGAAGGGGCCAGGAACCAGATAAAGTCTCCAAGTTCATGCTCCCATGATCCATGCAGACACACCCAGAAATGTGCTTTATTTCATGACTTAGGCCCCTCGTATGTAAATGAAGCTAACAGTCACGATTAAACATCACGCAAACTCTGTATTTATTTTTACTCATTATTTTATCACTATAGCAATTTTAAAATGACATACACTTTACTTAGTTTTATGCATATTATTTCATAACCATCATTATGTTAATAAATCTTTTGGTAAGATTAAAAGAATACTATTTTCTGTATGTGCAGTTAATTATTTAGCAAGTATCAATGTACCTTAATTCATGTTTCATAACTAAATATTTTTAAAACATTTAATCTTTCTCTGCTTATATTTTGAAGGAGGAGAAGTTGATCCTAGTGACATGGAAAATGTTTTACAAGATATGGGAACTGAGCTCACATCTAGAGAACAACTGGAGTTAAATAAATTACTCTCAACTGATGGTGGGCATTTTAAATATTAGATTAGCTTAAAGAGACTTAATATTGCCCTCAAGTGACTTAGTATAGTCACTAAGGAAATTACTCACTATTATGAATACCAGTATCATCTTGAGGAACTTGCTGTTATATTTTTAAAAATTTGCATTATACAATAACCCATGTTTATAGTAGGTAATTTGAGATAGTAAAAGCCATAATCTCAGAATTAACCAGTTTTTATATTTAGGAATAAGTAAATTGTCTCAATAAAATAAACATGTATCTTGACATGAGGGATCAGGCATATTGACATTGTTCTTTCTACTAAGATTTGATGAGTTAAGATGTACAGAATTTAGGAAAAAGAGGAGGGATATACACTTATACTAGGAAACATAGATTCAGAAAAAATAGATAAGGAAAAGTTTATGCTTTAGCCTTGTTGATATTGTCTCAGGTGCTAAAGACTTGACAGATTTACCATAATAAGAATTGTGTTTATATTTTTACTTTATTAGTTTTAGAAGATAGATATGTTTTAGGATCTAGTTATTTTATGATTTACATTTATGAATTTAGAGATTTTGCATTACTTTAGCATACTAGTTTTTTTCTATGATCTAAAATAATGTATTCTTTTTATAGCCAATGGAAAAATATATAAGAATAGATTACAGAAACATGCAAATGCTGTGAAAGGTAAGTGAGATGCAAATTGAGTAGTCAGATTAATTGAGATGCTTCTGTTTTTTTCTTTGTCATTAAATTTTGTTTCCTAACAATCATATATATATGTATTCATAGTTAATTTAATTAAGAATATATATATATTCATATTGATTAAATAAACAGTTTTTTTAAAAGATGTTCTAGTTATCTTAGGTTTTCTCTTTGGCAGTGGAAATAATAAGAGACCTATATATAAAAATATGAGAGAATCTAGTATAATTTGAAATTAAGTAACCAAGTGATATTTTGCTGCTACAAATTACATGGATAGTTTTTCAACTATCTTTCAATATATAGTATTCTTCCCAGCACTTGGGAGTATAAGGCAGGAGGATTGATGTGAATTCGAGGCCAGCCTGGGCTACTAAGTGAGTTCAAGTCCAGCCTGAACTGCATAGTGAGACCTTGTCTCAAACCCACTCACCCCTGAAAAATATATACATAGTTTCTTATAAGCTTATTTTCAATGTTAAATGTAAATGAGATTAATTTTAGTTCACTAATAGTCTTTTAAAACAATGTCCTTGGGTTCTTTTATGATGAACTTGACAACCTTGATAAATAGGAATTAATATTTATGTTATTTTTATTTTTATTTCAATTTGCTCACATCTTCCTTGTTTTAGGGTTGCAAGTTGATGATGTTTATGACCTTGGCAGTGTCCTTGGAAACATGGCACTCAAACTCACACCTGACAAGCTTAATGATTTAACAGCGCCAGATCTACCTGTTGATGGTGAGTGATAAGGGACTTAACAGCATTGCGCTCTCAGGATAATATGGATTTGAGGTTAATGTTTTATGGTCGTGTTCATAGAACTTAGATGAGAATGTTTTTCTCTTAATAATTTAATGTTGATTCTTTTTTTGCCTTTCACTTATTTAACAAAGAAATTTTTTAGTAAAACTCATATGGCTATTGACATTGATAGTATAGAATTAGAATGGTTCTATGTCACTGACAGGTCTATTGGACAGCATTGCTTTAGATCAGTCATTACAACATAAAAGTAAAGCCTACACTAGTTTAATCACCCAGAAATGAAACTACCTATTTGAATAAAAATGAACATGCTTTAGAGGAATAGCACAAAATCAACAGTTTTATGATATATTAATTGCAACATCCAGCATACTATATTACTATGTAGGTATGAAAGAAGATTAAAATGTGTATTATAGTCAAATAAAAATAAAACGAGTCACTAGTTTCATTAATCAATAGCTAAAAAGGGCTGGGGATTTAGCTCAGTGGCGTAAGCGCCTGCCTGGCAAGTGCGAGGTTGTGAGTTCAATCCCCAATGCTGGGGGAAAAAAAAAAGGGAAAAAAAATCAATAGATACATAATTTGATATGGCTAACATGTTGGACTTAGTGTATAACAACTTTCAAACAGTTGTTATAATTATATTCAAAGACTTAAAAATAAAGGAGTAAGACTTTCCACTAAAGCATCACTTAGTGACTGAAGAACGTTAATCTCTGATAATTTGAGTATGCCCCAAACCAGCTGACCACATACCTACATCTGTAGAAAACAACAACTAAAGAGTCATAGATTTTTATAATAAGAGGTTATCAACATATGGGGGACTACTAAATGCCAAGGAAACATGGGTAGGGAAATGAGAACTTTTGGCTTCAAATTTCTTTAAACCAAAGTTGATGTTGTATGTATGTCTGAGCTCATTCGAGCTTCTATAGCAAAATACTTTAGACTGAGTAATTTGTAAGTGATCGAAATTTGTTTCTCACAGTTCTGGAGGTTATGAAGTCTAAGATTAAGGTGCAGAATGATTATGTGTCTGGTGAGGGCTTGTTTTCTGCTTCAATGCCTGTGCCTTTTTGATTCTTACAAGGAATAAAAGCCCAAAGAAGCAAACTTGCTCTTTCAAGCTCTTTTATAAGGGCATTAGTCCCATTCTTGAAGGTGTTTTTTGTTTGTTTGTGTTTGGTTGGTTATTTTGTTTTGTTTTGTTTTTTGGTTTTGCTTTTGGAGATTGAATAAAAGGCCTCACACATGCTTGACAAGTACTTTACTATTAAGATACTCATCCTCTTAAACCCCAATTCTTGAAGGTAGAGCTTTCATGACCTAATCACTGAAAGGTCCCCAAAGACTCTACCCTTAATACCATTACTTTGAAGCTTAAATTCCAACATGTGAATTTGAGAGGAATACCAACAGTCAGACTTTAACAGTGAGCATAAGCACTCTTCCCATTGTTTGGAATAATAAAACAGCTATTAAATTATCAAGTAACACTTTTAATTTTGTCCATAGATAAAAGATGGATGCAAATGATTTAGAAAATGTTTTTGGGAAGTTGAGAATAAGGCTCACCAATAATAATTTGTGAAAGCTGCTTAAAATGCTGCCAGTTACTGGTGAATCATACAGGATGTCCATGAGATTTTCATGGGAACTTAATTTATTTTGTTAATGTGTTTTCAGAGTAAAATTGGTATAGTTTAGTTTATATAAAACTGTTTCACATGTTTTAGATTTTAGTTTGGCTCATAAATCTCTTCACTCATACAACCTGCCATCAAAGGTTAAGCAAAGCCCTTGCAGTCTCCAGTAGGCCCTAACAGGGCTATATAAAATTGATAAAATTAAGAGATTGTATTGTCAGATCAGATTTATATTAATTATACATCCTTCTAGTGCCAACTTTATTTAGGATCAAAACATACAAATATAAATAATGAAATGGAAATCTTTATTTAAAATCTTGAGACTTAAAATGTTTTCCAAAGTACTCTCTCTTGAATTAGAATATGTTCTGGTTTTGTATTTAATTCTAAACACTGTGTAGAGACATTGACTACACAAAGGGAACCATTTTGACTATGGAATTTTTTTATTCTTTATACCCATGTCCTTCTAAATTCGTAAATTCAAAGTAGGTGCTTTTCTCCTTCTATGCCATAGCAGATTCATCTGCTCTGAAAATACTGACAGAATTAAGATGAGAATTCTATAATAATGTTTGAAGCTTTAAGAACAGCACTTTCAATAATGGATACATCTCAAAATATTCATAAGAAAATAAAGGACTTGAACAATAGTAGAAAACAATGAAATTTAACATCCAAACCAATATTCTCTTTGTGCACGTGGAACATTCTCCAGGATAGACCATAGAACAATCACAATAAATTTTTATATTGAAATACGAAGTATCTTCTCTGCCCACGATAGAATAAAATCTAGAAATAAATGACAGAAGGAAAACTAGAAAATTCACAACTACTATGTAGAATCTAAACAATAAACTTGTAAGCAACAAATGTGTCAAGGAAGAAATCACGAGCAACATAAAAAGATTTAGAGATGAATGAAAGTAAAACACGACACAGTAAAACTATGGGAACTATGTAGTGTAGTGAAGAGTGCTCAGAGGAGAAAATTCATGCCTACATTAAAAAAGAAGGAAGATCTCAAATGAATAATCTAACATTATACTTTCAGGAGCAAGAAAAGGACTAGTAAACTACATTCAGTGGTAGCAAAAAGGATGAAATAAAAATGAAAGTGGAAGTAAAATACAGAATAGAGAAACAAGAGAGTCAAAATAGTTCTTTGAAAAGATCAACAAAACTTAGGAATCTTTACATAGATTGCTAAAAAAAGAAACAAGATACAAATAACTAAAATCAGAAGTGAAAGCACATCATTACTATCAAATTTACAGAAATAAAAATTATAAGCCAACACTATAAACAGTTCTATATTGAGAATATGATAACCTAGATGAAACAAACAAATTCTGTTGCCAGTATGCTTTTGTTGTTGTTGTTCTTGTTGTTTTGTGCTGGGGATTAAATCCAGACCCTTGCATATGCCAGGCAAGTGCTCTACCACTGAGACATATCTGTAGCCCCAAAGACAAATTCTTAGAAACACAAATTACTTAAACTGACTGAAAAAGGAATAGAAAATATCAATGGATTTATATAGCATGTAAAGTTGAATCAGTAATCAGAACATTCCCCCCAAATATTTTAAAAATAACCAAATGGCTTCCTTGCTGAGTGTTCTACCAAGCATTTAAAGAATAAATGTCAGCTTTGTCAAAGTCTTCTAAAAATTATGAGAGAACACATCTTAAGTTATTTTATGAGGCCAGAATTATCCTGATACCAAAGCCAGAAAAAGACATCACAAGAACATTATTGGTTAATATACCAGCAACACTAATCCATTCACGCTTTTCAGTGGGCATAAGAATATTTTTTGATCCATTTGTTTTTATGCTTTCTCTCTACTGTAAAATTCATAGTCCTACCTCTTTACTTGGATTACATTCATTCATGTTTTTAATATGAAGAGAGCTCATTCAGGAAGTTCCACAAATTGCTTGTTACCACATTGTGTTGCATGTTATCACATTTCAATGAAATTTTTAAAATTTATTTCCTTTTGTAACTGGGTTGATAACGTGAACTGATTTAAGAGACTTTCTCCACAGTTGCTCAAACCTTTTACAAAGCACATAATGCAAATACATGGAAAGCGTCAAGAAGTTGCTGAATATCAGCAACCCAGGATACCCTCCACTATAATCAATATCTATTCATATTTTTACCTTCTGAACTGGAGTCTGAGTTCCTTGAAAGTAGGCAATATATTATAATAAATGAGAATTTAGTTTTCATCCTTAATGTCAAGCATGATATCCACACAGACTTGTTTCTCAATTAAGGTTATTTCAGTGAATGAGCATATAATGTACAGTATAATGTTTCTCACTAATGCTTATGCTGTTACAGCTTCACTGTTGCATCTAATTGCAATGTTCTTTTCCACCTCCTAAATAGTGCCATGCAGGCATGCACATATGAAGTAATACCTACTTAAAGTGCCTTCTAAGGAGACTTCTTTGAAATCCTACTTACATATTTACATTCTACCCCTTCTGCTAGCTAGTATTTGTTATATCTCCCTATTGCTTACATCTTTTATAAGCTTGTCTCAATCGTTGCACATAGCATACTTTAATTATGAAGATTTATGTCTATTTCCCTTTATGTGGGAGTTAATCAACACAGACTGTGTATACATGCATTAATTAATAGGTGAACTTAAAATCAGCTGGAAAGAGTAAGAAATATGGTAGTAACAAATAACCATTGTTATAATAATAATGTGAATTTCACATTGTATTTAGTATCAAAAGTAATCTTGAGATGATTCAAATAAATAGAAGGATGTATTTAAATTGTATGCAAATACTGCAACATTTTCTATCTATTTTCTGCAGGTTTTTTGGTCCTAGAATCAGTCCTCCATGGACACCAAAAGACAAGTGTATTCATAATTGTGTATTCTTTTCCTTTGTCTATGATTCATAGGTTATACCGGAATTAAGCTAAATGTCTGTGTCTGAAGACTCAGTGGTCTACCTGTTAGGTCAGGTCTGTTCATCCTGTAGTTGAATGTAGTGCTACATTGTTTTTGTTTGTTTGAAATCAGTGACAATATTTTCAAAATACTTCATTTATTTTTTTTTGAAGGAGGAGAGATTGATGTCAATGATACAAAAATATTTTCAGGAAAGAATGGAATAGAATTTAAAGATAAAGAACATTGGGAGTTGGCGAATAATCTGCCAGTTGATGGTAAGAATATCAAATGACAATGTACTTATTATAATCATATATCTTTGAAGGAACTTATATGTTATAATCATTACTATAATATTTATAATCTCTAAGAATAAGATTGTTTAAAGAAACTTTTGAGAGGCACAAATATGTCATCTTGCTTTCAGTTTGAGAATCATTTGAGTCATTAGTTGGTAGTCCCTCTACCATGGCTGAAAAATTCTGGCTTTATTCCTGAATCCATTGAGAGTCCCAAAGTTTAAAATGAGAAAATACAGAAGTATCAGAGTGGAAAGGAACAAGAGATTACAAAGAAGAAACGAGAGAATGAGAGAGTTCCACATGCTAGAGTCCTGTCTATAACAGTCTTGGGGCCAGTAAATGAAAAGTGGCCTTGTTATGAATTTATTTCACCATTTTTTAAAGAATTCAATGCTTTAAACTTTTAAGAATATTATTGAGAATAAATTTATACTTTGTAGGAAAGTATAAAGTGTGCCTCATGTTTTTGGTACTGGAACAGCTTGTTTATGTGGCTCTCCTCAGGTGCTCCATTTTCTTGGGGCTGGCTTTGCCTTAGCTCCACACATGTGATTGATCTCCAGCTTCAGTCACTCCCACAAACAAGTTCACTTTATTGGTAGTACCTTCTTTCACTGTGAATATAAGTATTGCTGCAGTTTCCGTAAAAGACCATAGAAGAATCAGGGAAAAGAAAAGAAAACCAACTGAGGGCAAAGAGAATGGAAATAAAATGAAAAAAGTATACTGAAAACTCAAAATAAGCAGTATAAAGTAAATACTGAAATGAAGGATTAGCAATTTTACTCAGCAGAAAAAATCTGGGGTTTGGACAAATGAGAATAGCTCCTTGTTATTGTGTAGAAAGATGAAATCTCTAGTCTCCAGCTCTAGTCAATAAACTACATTTGCTGCACTTTGCTATCTCAGGTTGTTCCCAAAATAAGGTAAAATAAAATAGATTTTAGTTTAACTATTTTGTCAAATTTTTCTGGACAATTAGAATAGTCAATACAAAGTCTCAGTGGTCCTTTAAAATATTAAATAATAATACAAAGACACAAGTTATATTATCTTTTTACATCAGTAACACATTCTAATTTAATAACACACAGAAATAAATGTATTTTAATGTTTTGGAAACATTCTATATTTTTCATCTTTCATCCTAATTGCTTTCCTAAGGAGGGAAGGTTAATGTGAATAATTGGGCCAGCATTCTGGGAAAAATGGGGATTAAGCTCACAGAAAAGGAAATGGAAAGCCTGACAGAAAACCTTAAAGGTGAGTATTGTAGAAATGACTGTGTCTTTGAAGAGACTTTATGCTTGTGAATAAGAATATAAAAATTTCTAAAACTAGTGTTTTCATGTTCAAATGGGAAAGGGCATAAGGGAGGGGAAAAGGAAAAGGAAGAAAGGGAAAAGAAAATAGAAGGAAAAAATGGAAACAAAGCTTTTGTAAATAACAAGAAGAGGAGTTGAAGGGAAAGGAGGGAATTGGGGAAAAAAGAAGAATCAAGGTATATTATGTACAGATACAAATTCCCTCGAAAGAATGTGATCATTATATATATCTGAAGTGTACCGATAAAATTAATTATAAAAACTAGCGTTTTTGATGCCTGAAAGATATTTTACAGATCTTAAAAAATAATTCATTCCAAATGTAAAAGTAAGTCCTACTTTTTCATTTAAAAAAATCTCAGGAACAGCTAGGGAACAGAAAACAGTTCTATCCTGAATTCATTGTTTCATTTAACTCTCTCCCTAGAAAAAGCACCTCCTCCTTGTTTATCCCCCAGAATTTCATATTTGTATCTTCATATCATTTTGTCACCAATATATTGGATCAATATATCCAAACTTCTGTAAGACATTTCTGTAGTTGACCCTCAGACATTACATATTTTTTCAAATATTTAATTAGTTATTAATACGGTATTGACTACCTCTTACATTGGTTTTTAGATCTACCATACCTGGGGAAATTTTTGGTTTTCTCAAGTTGGTACGTGGATGAATGCTACAAGCATTAAATTTTCTTGGTGTCAGGGATACTGAGTGCTGTAAAATTCATGGAACTTTTTAACACAATAAAAATTGTTCCAAAAATTGCTCCAAAATAAAACACCTATGGCACACCCAGTAGTTGAGAATCCTTGAACTCTAACCTAGCTAGACATCATTATTATTAAACATCATTATTAAACTGTATTATGAATCTCTTATCTTCACTCAACGCTTTCTGACTAAATTTATTGTATTACAAATGACTATCATCTTCCTTTCATTAAAAAAAAAGGTCTGTTTAGTGGAGATCATATCTGGTTCTTCACTGTATCCTTCCTGAGGACAGTTCTTATTAAATCAATAAACAAACATTTAGTGAATGAATAAAGTAAAAAGGCTTTCTATCCAAAATGGTAGAGAAACAAATAAAAAGAATGACAATACCTATAATAGTACATTATTGACAGATGCAAGTATTCATTTACTTTTGAACTTAAACCTTTGATAGTAATCTCATACTAACCACAAATTCAAGAATATTTACACAGTTATCCTATACAGGGTAAACTGAGTGCCAACACTATAGGATGCACTTTTGTCTTGTTTTCATTTAAGAACCTATATTTGCAAGGAAGTTTGTAATCTATTGGAGCTTATTTATTTCTCAATGACATGGCAGGCAGACAGCTCCATAAGCAATACAGAGATTCTGAAAATTCTCTTTTCACATTCTTCCAATGTCATCTGCCACATCTCCATCTACCTCCTTGACTTTCTAGTCTGAGTCATTGGATGTTCCTTTTTGGGGTAAAGTTGACTTTATTGATATGAGTTACAATCTAATTATAGTTAGTAGAATGAACTGTAAAACTTTCAAAGAGGTTTATGAGTATCCTGTATAGAGAAGCAACACACTATTGAGATATTTTAACTAACCTCAACAACTGAAAGTGAAGTTTTTAGCCTTCATTCTACCTGATAGTATATATGACTATGGAAGCTGAATATATTTCCTGTTCTTGGAGCTGTGCTATTTCCCAAAGTTCAAGAATAAATTTATCCATTAGTTATGATAAGATCTTTTAAACAAAACAAACAGAATACTCATTTATGTAATTGGCAACTTCTAGATAGTGATGGTAGTTGAAAAAAATGAAAAAATAGAGGAAAAGATGGAATTTTAAAAAAACAAGTGCTCTCTTCTCTTTTCTTTTTTAAATTTTTATTTTAAAGAGAATAAAACCAAGCAAAATGCAACAGAATAAAGCCAATCAAAACAAACCAGTGTAAGTGACACAGGACTTCAAAATAATAAGAAATCAACAATGGTTACCATGATGCCTCTCATTATCTCCAAAATAGCTGCAGATACCTTCAGACATAGTAAAAATCAAACAAAACAGAACAAAACCAATAAAAGCAAAACAATGAATGCAATAAATGACTTCAAAACAAGATAATAGTAAATCTAAAATGGCTACCATAATATACCTTGTTATCTTTGAAATGGCTGCCCATGCAATCAAATATAATAAAATAAAATATAAAACAAAACAATAAAACCCAACCAAAGAAAACAATGAAAATGATACAGGACTTCAAAACAAGATCATAGGGAATTAACAATGGCTACCACCTTCAGAAGGAGATCCCCCATAGATGCTACATTGCGTATTGTTATCCACTGAATAGATGATCAGACTAACAGCTTTAAACCTACAAAGTCAGTGAAACACTAAACACTATAGGCATTAAATTGTATTTTATCTCGATAGCTATCATTGTAGTCTGTGTTTCTCCAGATCAGCCAGTTGCTTATGGCAGGGGGTTTGGGGGGTATTGGCTCTTCTTGTCTCCCAGCCCACGCACCAGAAGGGGCTAGCATCTAGCTCTCCTGCTCCGTGGCCCGCACATGGTACTGATTCACAGGGAGGACTTGCTCATTGGTGACTTCTTGTTCTCTTCCCCTGCAGTCCACAAATGGTGCTGACTCACGGAAATAGGCTGGCGTTTGGCTGTCCCCCAGCAGCCGGCGCATGGTACCAATTCACAGGGGGGGCTTACTTCTTGGTGACTTCTTGTTCTCTTCCCCCACAGTCTGCAAATGGCTCTGACTCATGGGAAAAGGTTGGCATCTCTTCTTTTTGTAATGTAAACCATGAGATGCTGAAAGTGAGAATTGCCAGAAAACAATGTTGAGATCAGTCACGTTTTACCATTCTAAGCATGCAATAAAAGAAACCTAAGACTGTGAGATAATATACTTTGAAAGATCTGGATTCTAGCAATATGTATTAATCCCAGGCATTCAGTTGTTTTAAATGTTTGATACAATCAGATGAAATAAGATAGTGTGGACTTTGGTTGAAATATTTAA
>RJWT010003552.1:0-36084 GCA_004365215.1 Cuniculus paca | reverse complement strand
GGGGCCCTGGGAGCCAGAGCCAGTGAACGCCATCTGCCAGGGGTCGCACCCCCTGCCCAGGCCCAGCCCTCAGTGCCCCTGCCAGCAGCGGAGGCAGGGCAGGTGACACAGAAAACCCCGCGTGTGTCTCTTCCTCAGCCAGGCACGATCTGAGCGCCTGCTGCTGCCCAGCTCTGCTCATGCCAGGGGGTTAAAAAAAGAAACAGGCCCAGCCCAGGCTCTGGGGCGTCGGCCATGGGCATCAGGCGTGGCAGGGCTGAAGGAGCGGTCGCCCTCCTCGCTTGCTCGCTCGGTCTCCTGGGTCTCCTGGTGGAGGTGAGTGGGCCCTCCCTTGGGGCGCCAGTGGCAGTGTGTGGAAGACATGGTCCCTGGCAGGCCCAAAACACACTGTGGGCCCGTGCCAGGCCCTGCCCTCGTGTTGCCTGCGAACCTGTGACCTTCCGGGGCGCGTGGACAGCTCAGGTGGCTCAGTCCGTGGCAGAGGGGACAAGGACAGGAAGAGATCCATGTAGGCGGAGGGTGGCTGAGGTTTGTTAGCCTGAGGAGGAGGCCTGGGACCATCGCCTGCGCCCAGCGGGGAGGGCGGGGCCAGGCCCCTGCCCTGGGCTGGCCAGGCCGAGGTCCTGCTGCAAGGTCTAGGGACGTGGCCCGGCACATAGCAGTGCTCCTTGCATGCTCGCTGCCGTGAGCTTCCAGGCACTGTCTGTCCCAGCTGTTTACTCCTGTGTCTGCCCCGTGTGGGCCTGGCTGCTCTGACCACGCATGTGAGTGTACTGCAGTGCGAAACGGTGCAGGGGGAGTAAGATCGGAAGGGAGGCTGTGGGTGTGGGCTTTGCAACCAACCCAGCTGAGTCGCATCTCACGTCAGATGCCCTCCTCTCACTTTGGGCAGTTCCCATGGGCAAGAGCCCAGCTTCTGCATTAGGGTTTGGATCGAAGTTGTACCATGCACATGCTGTGTGACCTCCAGCCCCTTACTCAACTTCTCTGGGCCTCCGTTTCCTGTCCTTGGGATGGGACGGTGTCAGGAGGCTGTTGTGCGTGAAGCACCATGTTGGTGCTTGCATTTTCTGTGGGAACTGTCGCTGTCACTGGACCTTCCCTGGCCTCTGTAACCCAGCCGTGTTAGTGTCCAGGCCATGCTGAATCGAGACAAGGACTGTGCTCCTGTCCTGGGCTGTCCTGATGCTGTGCAGCCAACAGGGATGTTTGTCGTCTCTGTCCCGGGGGCAGCAGTGGCAGTCTGAGCCCCAGCAGGGAGGCCAGGCCCCCTCCCTCAGTGCCCCTCCCATCACCTCACGCATCTCTGTGCCCCAGCGTCACTGGCCCTTCATCCTCACCCATGTGTCCTGCTGTCCCCTGCATTTCCTGTCTTGTACCAGTTATTCCCAGTCAAGCCTCCCCCACCCAGGAAGACCTCACCTTCCTTGCCCCCGCAGTGGCCCTGGTTCCAGACACAAGGGAGCAGCCTTGGGGTTCACTTTCAGCTCATCACCCGATAGAGAGCTGGGGGATCTACGGACACCCCAGCACAGCACTCTTCCAGGCCACCCACCTGTGTCCCTGCAGCGGCTGCCTGGCTGTGGAGACCTGGGCTCAGTGTCCGTCTGTGACGCCAGAGTGGAGACCTCCTGCAGGGCAGGCCTCGGACTTCGCCTTCCTCCCTCACCTCAGCCTTCCTCCCTTGCCTCGCCTGTCCCTGGCCTGGGGCGGAACCTCTTCCTGGGACTGGGGGCCCGAGGGCTGGGGTGTCCTGCCTGCCTGGAGCCACATGGTCAGAAGGAGGCCACTCTTTCCTTCCTGGGACCAGAAAGCCCAGAGGCACGCACTCGGGTGCTCCAGACCCAGGTCACGCTGCAGTCAGAATGCAAAGTGTGCCTTTTCTGCTTGGGAGCAGAATGGACTTGCTGGAGAGAATCTATGGAAACAGTCCTAATTTTAGCCGTGCCAACACTTCATGCACGCTCCAGGAGTGCAGCTTTGGGTCAGGGCCCAGGGAGCGGGGAAGGTGAGTGGGCTTCAGGGTCAGATGGGCAGGAACAGCCAAGGGGAGAAGTGGGGGCTGAGCAGTGGCTGCTCTGAGGGAAGTGGGGTGCAGGGGGCTTCGGGGTGAGTGTGGATCCAGAATGTCAAAGTCTAAATGAGTGAACCCCCATCTCAATTCTGGTCATTTTGAGCCTATGAATTCCTGGGGCCTCTTAGGATCCCACTGAAGCCCTCTGGCAGCCGGTTTAGTGCTGAGGTTATCCTTGAAGTCCTGCCTTGCATCTCTGAGCCCCTCAAGGCCAGCCAAGGTCGCCGTCGCGTCTGCATGCTGAGCCGTGCGCGGGGAACTCGCAGACTGGTGAGTGTGGATTTCTGGTTGAGAAGCGGGGCTCGGTGGCCGGTGGAAAGGGACCTTGAAGAAAAGTCTGGGCGCACAGCAGCACTGTGGGAAGAGTTCCCTCACTGGAGCCGGAATAGCCTGTCACACTACCCAGGGTGTGCTGGAGAAGCCCACAGGCAAGAAGAGGCATGGCGCAGTGGTGCTGGGCGCAGCGGACCGAGGGAAGACGGCTGGCGACCATTTCGGGCCATCCTCCCAGCCTGGCGAGCCTAGCAGGAGTCCCTGCAGAGCAGCAGACCTGGGGAGAACCTGCCACGTCGTTTAGTCTTGTATGTTTGGAAGGATGATGCTCATGACTTAGATTTCTCCGTCGCTCCCTGGGTATGCAGTGTGTGTTTCTGAGCAGCGTGGTCGGGGTGACATCAGAGCATCATGCACAGGAGTGTGGCAGGGAGCACGTGGGCTGGACCCTCCTCTCAGGGCCGAGGAGACGGGCAAGGGCGCGTGGGGGCGACAGTCCCCCAGGGCCAAGTGGGAGCCAGTGCCTGTCCAGCCCTCGGGTACCGTGGTGATTTCGACAAGGCTTTAGGGGTTCCGAGGTACAAGCCTGGTCCTCTGTGTGTCACGTGAGCGTGCAGGACACCCGAGAGGTGGGCCATGAGGAGGATGGTGGTAGATTACCAGGACGTTGTCCATGGAGTGCTGCCCCTGGGGAGCGACCGGCTTCTCCTGCGAGTGCATCGTAAAAAGCAAGCCTGCCCTTGGTCCCTCACGTTTGCTGTCTCACTTGTGACCTCCTCCTCCTCATGTGCTTCTGCCATGGTGTCAGCTAGGTGGCCCTGGCAATCGGCAGATGGTGGCTCCAGGCTCCTGGGACTTCCAAAACTGAGCTCAGTCAGCCTCTTCTCTTTATAATGTGTGCAGCCTCAACTGTTTCATTACAGCAACACAAATGGACGAATGCAAACTCTATCTCACCCAGCCCCCCAACAACCTTGCGAAGCAGACTCTACTTTCCTTTGTAAACAAAAGGGACGCCTCAGACAAGGACCGAAGTGACTCAAGACTGGGCCTGTCTTGCTGATGAGTAGACCCTGAGTTGTGCAGGGAACTACAGACCCACCCGAAAGCGTGTTTAGATTTTGGATGGGGCCACTTGCCTTCTCCCGGCAGAGATCCTCCCGGTACATAACGGAATCAGCACCACACTGCAGCTGCTCAAGCCTCTGGTGAGCCGGAGGGTCCTGGGCAGTGGGACGCCTCACCCTCCGTGGCCTGGTTTGTCCAGAGCCTGTGAAGGGCAGTCCAGTCCTTCTCCTGCAGGAGCAGCCCCAGCTGACGGGTGACTCACAGCAGAGCCCAGAATAGAAGCCAAGGGCACGTGAGCAAAGGCCAGCTCTGCCCAGTCATCTGGGTTTTCAGATCCCTGCTCAAGACAATTAAGCTTTTTTATGTATAACACTGTTTGCAGACTGCTTTATGATCATTTATTAGTGTCGCCTGGCAACAGCTCCCTGAATTAACCACCTCCGTTCACCAGAGTCTCCTCAACTCTGGATCTGCCCAGGGCCCAGTCCACCTTCTCTTTGGCTGCTACCTACCCATCCATCCATCTAATCCATCCTTTCCTCCCTCCTTCCCTCCACCCACCCTTCTGTCCAGTCATCTGCTTACCTGCCTGTCCACCCATCAGCCTGGCTCTCTGTCCCTCTGTCCGTCCATCCAACCACCCATCCGTCTGTCAGGTGCTCTCGTAGGTAGCTCCGGGTTTGGTGTGTGCTCTCACTAATGGAGGCGCTCAGTATGTGTGAGAATGGAGGCGTCCTGGTCCTTTTTGTGTGAGCAATAGCCCCACCTTGGCTGGGCTGTGAGCGCCGCGAGGGCCAGGCTTTGGTTTATTTCTGTGCCTTGGGAGAAGAGTGCTTGGCAGAGTGAGTGGGCTCAGTGTCCACCGTGTCCGACCCTATGGCAGTGCTTTCCAATTCAGTTATCCACCCACACCCCTGCGTGTGCCCGGGCACCAGCTCCTGGGCGCTCGCCGTTTCGGGGAGCGCCATCATGAGCACGTGTGTAGCAGACCACCCTGGTCATGGATGAATTGATGAATCGTGTGTGGCTGCTCCTGTCCCTGCTTCACAGGCGAGGAAACGGGACCCAGAGAAGCTAGAAGCCCTGCCCAGGGTGGCGCAGGCCTCTCCAGGTCAAGCCATTTCTGTCCTTCTGAGCCAGCACTGTTCCCCAGGATATTCTTTGTGGTGGAAATGCTGTGTCCCCTGAGGAGCTGCATTTCCATTTCCGTTAAACTTCAAGTAGCTTCGGTTTAAACAGCCGCTTTGGCCACCACCACCGCCCTGGCCCACGTGGCTCCCTCCGCGCTGTTTGCGAGCAGCACCAGCCCACCCGATTGCTCGCTGGCTCCATGCTGCACATTGTTCAGATGCTTGGCTGCAGGGAAGGGCTTGAGTTAATCCTCACAAACACAGGTGAGTGCACAGGGCCGGGCACCGCCTCTGTCCCGCAGATGTCACGGCAGAGTGACGGAGAGCTCCGCCTGCTCCCGAGTTGGGCACGGTCTCCATGTTTAAAGCAGTGGATGTTGCTGAAAAACAAGATTACATTGTCCTAAATGTTTATGGCCCCGAGACGCAACACTGCCCGCCACACCTCTTGTTATGTTCCCACTGCGTGACTCATTTAGATGGCAAACACTTGATTACATGAGGTGCAGTTGTGTTAGTGTCGCTTTGGAGAAAAGCGCCAGTATTTCGTGGCTACATGTCCTGTCATCCACCAAACAAGAGGCACAAAGCCTGCATTGTGTAATGGTGTGGAGATTTCAAGGTCAGGGTGGGCAGGAGAGGAGGCCACGCTGAAGTGCTGTGCAGTCTTGCTGGGTGAGACGCTGGGCCAGGGAAGGGGTTACTGCTCCAGGCCCTCGATGCCATTGGAGTCGCTTGGGGTCAGAGTGGAAGCAGAGGGCACTGGGTTCTTTTCACAGTGGAGGTGGCAGTGCTTCGTGATCAGCCCTCCTGCAGGCGTCCTCAGCACGTGGGCTTGGGCCGTCCTCCTTGCCTGTGGCTCACTCAGGAACAGAACTGCCTGACACGCCGGCCCAGAAATCCATGTGAGGAGCAGAACTGAGTTATACAAGACCCAGGGAGCCGGGGGAGAGCGAGCCAGCGATAGGGACCAGAGGCAGACACTGTGTGGGGAGCACAGTCCTGCAGCTGGGAGCACTTCCCGGCCAGGACCAAGGACGTGGCCTGGGACTCTGGGGAAAGCCTTATGCTGTGGGCATTGGGGTCACTTTCTTGTCACTGAGACACAATACCCAACTCCTGCACCTTGGAAGAGGAGAGGTTTAGTTTGGCTCACATTTTCATTCTGTGGTCCCCTGGCTCCAAGGCAGAAGCAGCCTGGCAGAGGGGCCGAGCAGAGGAGACAGACTGCTCAGGGCGTGACGTGTAGGAAGCAGGAGGAGTGGGGAGGAGGCAAAGAGGAGGAGAACACTTCCAGGCCACGTCCAGGCCCCGCCTCCCAAGGCAAGTCACCCATCTAAGGCACAGTGACTCATTTGCCTCGATCCAGTCGCCTTCATGGAGCCCTGCTTCTGAGAGCCCGAAGCACAGGAACCTCCACAGTGGGCTCTGCTTGACCAGCGAGGTCCACAGTCCCATTGCTCGCTCAGTGCAGGCTGCAGCTTCCAAAGCCAGGTCTCATCGTCGGCCCATCTGCGTGTTCCCCACCACCTCTTCCTTCTTCCTCCCCCACTTGAGTCTGTTGGAGATACTGGGGTGGATAGGCAGCTCCCTACCCAGAGGAGGCCACGGGGCCTGCGTGTAGGTGCTCTGTGCCCCAGTCTGACTCCCCCTGCTTGAGTGGTTTTCCCCAGCAGCGTGAAGTGGGTCTCTTGCTGCCCCTGAGCCTTCCTCTCTTTGTGTGCATGGTGCGTGGGGCACTTCAGTGCGTGTGCATTCTGCCCTCCCCCGGGGCCGGCTCCGTGGGGACCTCAGGTTACCCAGGTACCTGGGAGCCCGCTCACCTGCAAGGTCTCCTGGACCTTCCACACCCCAGCTGTCCCTCTGTCCCTCTCAGTCAGGTCTCAGAGTTTTCCATCATGAGGGGCAGGTGTGGGAGGAGGGGAGCACATCCTTCACTGCAGGCCAGAGCTCCCACGCCTTACACCTGCACACCTGCACCTTCACCTGGGAACACAGGAAGTGCCATCTTGCCTAGCGACAGATGTGGGGCCACGTAATTATTTCATTGTGAAGTCAGAGTGCGCCGAGCTGCAGTGGTGCCGAGCGCGCTTGGCTGGCTCAGCTCCTCCGGCACTGTGTGTGTGTCCGAGCTCCGGATCTGTGACTCCGTCTAGAGCAGAACAGAACAGCTCTTCCCACCCTAGTGTTCCTGACCGGGTTCCCCGAGCTGAGGTCCCCACCAGGCGTGCTGTCCCAGCCAGTTTTGAGGCAGGAGGTCTCTGGGCAGGCTGGGAGGGCAGGGCAGAGAGACGGCAGCATGATGGCCAGTTTCTCGGTGACAGCATTTGCTTATTTTATTTCAGTTGGCTCAGTTACCCAGGGGCCGTATTCATCTGTACTCTGAGGACGAGGGGCGTGGCTGACATGGTGACATTTGACGGCCAAGCAGCTGTCCAGTGGAGTGGCAGAGCCAGGCTCCGAACCCTAAGCTTTAGGCTCCCGTGTGCCTGGGGACTACGTGGAGAGCCGAGCAGGTGACTTTCTGCAGGGCTCTGAGTGGAGACTCCACTTTCTGGGACACGTTCTTGTGGTCCTGGGTAGCTTGACCGCCTCCTGGCCGCAGCATTCCCATCTGTAGAACAGGTTAATTACACTTAGCACATCTGGTAGGAGCAGGAAGGCGTAGCGTAGCTTATTCAGGTTGAGCCTGGCATGCGGTGAGCACTGTGCACACACGCACAGCCGCTCGCAGATACTTGTGCGATGGGGCATTAGTCATCAACAGGGTTGTGGCTGTTTTTGCTCCTGTAACTTGGAGCCCCTGCTGCCCTTCTTTGGTAGCGGAGTTGCTGTGATGGAAGCACAGCTTTCATACAAAGAGCTTCTATTTCGTAACATCAAGCCCAGGGACGATGTCACTGTGGCCCCTGAAGACACATAGTGTAGCTGGGCCTTGGGCCAGGGCCTGTCTGGCTGCTGTCCCCACCCTGCCTTGTCTGGGGCCAGGTGTCTGGCAGGCACCCAGCTCCGTCTCCCGTAGCCCTGATGGCCCTGCTCCGGCAGGCAGGGTGTCCAGGCAAGGAGGAGCCAAGTCCCATCCTGGGGAAGGGAGGCATGGTGTTGGGAGCACTGTGAGCTGCTCCGAGTGGTCCAGAGCCTCCTCCCCAGAGCCCAGCCTGAGGACGCGCGCCCTGCTCCTCGCTCTGGCCGGTGAGGAGCGCGCCCTCCGCCTTGCACGGTGTCCCTCCCGGGAGCCTGCTGCAAGATGCTGTCTCTGCAGGTTTGTGCAGCTCTTTCCTTTGGCTGCAACCTCTTGAGCACAGAGAGTGCTTGTATTAGGAACCTCTGGCTCTGCCCCAAACTTCTCTGTGCAGGGCCATGGGCATATCACTGCCCCCCTTTCTCTCAGGCAGGGCAGTGTGTCTGAAAGTTGGTGACTTAACCCAGCTCCAGCAGTGGCCTTTATCAACTGGTGCACGTGCTGGGGGCTGCAGCCAGGTGGTGGGCAGGGCAGGACAGGTGGTGCCAGGCTGAGGCAGGACAGCTGTCTGGACCTGCTGGTTGTCTGTCCTAGTGACAGCATGGAGAGGCCAGTCAGGTCCCTGCATCTGTCATGCAGGTGAGGAGCCAGAGGCTGGCCTGGGCTCCACAGCTGGGGTCCAGGATGGTGGCCATTTCCCAGTCTCCATTTCTAGCGTTCCTGGGCTCGCTGTAGGCCATGGACGCACTGTTCGGGTGTGTGTGCACACATGTCTGTCACCTGTTGCGTGCAGCTTCCCTGTGCGCTGACCACACACTCGTCTGAAGCTAGGACCCCCTGGGGTTTGCATGCAGCTCAAGGTGGCTGGGTTGCTTTCCACCGCCTGCTCTTGCTGTCATGGACAGGAACCAGTTTGGAGTCCAGATGTTGAGGCTGCAGAGTCCCCAACTAACAGCCCAGACGGCTCCCGCAGACGCTTCTGCCCTGGCGTTCAGCTTCACTTCTTAGTTTGGAGGGAACGTTTATCAGCTCACTGTCGTGCCCAACTGCGAGGTTTAGATCATGCACATTTTCTCACCTGTGTCTGCTCAGGGACCAGGTTAGCTGTCGTGCTGTGAATTTAGTGGACCATCTTGCCAGCTTCTGAATGTGACACACATTCACACTGCAGTAGCAGCTGTGGCTGACACCTCCACAAACCTCATGCCAGAATAAACTCTCCCTCTAAGTTGCTCAGTGCGGAGGACGTGACTGGGGCAAGGCTGTTCTCCCTCTGGCCCAGGGCCTGCTGGTCGGATGACTGTCCCGGGGCACAGTGACCTGGCCTCGGGTCACAGGCCAGAGCTGTTGTGTGATTTGCCAGACTTCCTGTTTGACCCCATCGATCATCCTTTAGCCGGGAGAGCAGTGCTTATTCCTGCCAGTGCTTACCTCTAAGTGACCTAAGGCAGACTGAAGGTAAGTGTGTCCTTAGGACTTCCCGGGAGACTCACTGCATCGGATGTGTAATTTAGCCTCACCTCTCCCTGACTGTGATGCTTCTCCCAGCTGCGTGTCCGTCGAGGGTCTTCAGGGTTTTCTCGTTGTCGGGACCTCCGGAGCACATGCCCGCTTCCTCCTGGCCTTGGTGAGTGTCCATTCTTCCTGGCTGCCAGTGTAGAGCACCAGTGGGACCAGCAGCGAGTGAGCTGTGTGTGCTGGGGAGGGCAAGGGTGTTTTGAAACCTGCATGGGAGGCTTTGGAGCTACCATTTCTCAGCCCTGGGAGCTCTGCTGGAATGTGTGCCTGGGCTCCGTGCTGCCCCGAGTACATTCAGGCTCCCCGAGGAGTCTGCTGGGTCTTGCTCTCTTTGCTGATGGTCAGTGTCTCCCACTCATCACTCCTTGGAGCTAGAGAAACCTCCATGCTTCCTTTCAGCCCCGAGGGAGCTGTGACTGCCTGAGACCTGCTCCTGAGCCCGTTCTGGAGTGGTCCTGTGTCCTCCAGGGAGGGCTTCAGTTGTCAGAGTGAGAGCGTGCCCCCGCGACCAGGCCACCCAAGGGCTCTCAGGAGGGCATACCTGCGCTGCGTGGGGTGTTGGCAGTCTCTCTCCAGAGTGTGGAGGCGTGGGGCTCTGTCTTATTGTCCCCTCTGGGACCGGGCCCATCCCTAATGTCCTTTCCCTCCAAGACCAGGCAGGCTGGGTGGCAGGGCCTCAGCGGGCAGTGCCTGTGTGAGCAGGGTGCTGGGCTCACCCTGCCCAGCAGTGCCATCCAAACCTTTCACTTCAGCATGCGGCCAACCTGGTGCGCGGTGCTGTGGGCTTAGCGAGGTGTGAAGAGGGCAGGGGCATGGCCCCGTTCACTGTCTCTCCTGCTGCCAGTGCTCAGTATCCACTGAGTGACAGAGTGTCAGGACTCCCGCCTGTGCCCCACTTGGACAGCCGACAGAACGGCCAAGTCTGATCCCAGGCAGCTGCTGTGGGGTGTCCAGGTGCTGCCGGAGTTGGCTTCTCCAGAGAAGCAGAGTCCAGACAGCGTGCATCCTGAGGGACAGATGAGCAGGGCTCCGTGGAGGCCCTGCAAGAAGCTGCAAGCCTCAGCACCAGGGAGCACTAGGGAGGCCACCTGTGCGGCCCCCAGAACCTTGAGCCCCCAGAGGGCCACCAGTGCCTGGCTGAGTGCAGCTGTGGAGAACCTGGATGTGCTGTCCCCAGCAGCAGCGGGAGAGACATGGTCTGTATCAGATAACAGTTCCAGGACACCCGCAAACCCCCATTCCTGCCCCTCTGTGTGCTGTCCCTGGGCCAGTGTTCTCAGGACACACACCCCTGGTTCTTGGGGTGTCACTTGGTGCAGTATAGTTGATGCCTGCACTAACCACACAAGCCCTCCTGAGGGCAGGCACAGGCCTTGCCCTGGAAGCAGGACCTGCCACCTCGCTGGTGCTGGTGCCGACTCCCAGGACCCAAGACCCGCCACCTCGCTGGTGCTGGTGCCGACTCCCAGGACCCAGGCTCTCAGGATCCTTCCTGCAGCCCTGTTCTGCGTTGGGCAGGTGGAGACCAGAAGAGCAAGGTCTTGCTAGGTGGCCCCTGCGCCCGTGCCCTCTTCCCTGCCACTGCTCAGGAGGAGCCTGGGCCTCTGTGGCTCCTGCCGTTTGCAAAGCCTATGGTGGCTGAGGTCAGCCTCACCCGACTCTGCAGGCCCCGTGCCTCACCTGGCTCTGGTATCCAGTGCATGCATCATGTTACTTAAATATGTCACTGTAAGTTTATGCACGACTTTGGAAAGCTGGCTTCCTTGTTTTTATATGTGAAAGTAACACTGTCTCCCCTGAGATTCCTTCCATCCCTATTCAGGCCAGGAACACAGGACGTCTTTATGAACTGGGTCTTTTTTAATAAACCAGAGACACTTGAGGGAGAAAAAAGTGATTCACTGTTCTTTTGTAATTAGCCTTGATGATTAGACTATCTTTCCCATTATGTTTTATTTTTACTTTCCTGGAATTTATCAAGTGGCCTCTTTTCTGTGAAGGTTACCCTTCAAGCAAGTGGGGAGCTTGATTACACTCTGGGGACTCACTTTGTATTTCTGAGCAAGGCTGACATGAGCGGACGGACAGGAGAGGTCGGCCCCCAGCTATAAAAAGGGGCTCAGATGAGAAACTCAGACCTGTGTTCTGATGAGAAGGTTCTTTTTTCCCAGTTAACTGCTAACGTAATTAATAGTCACTTTTATTTTAGAATTTGTTTTCTGTTTAACAAAGCATCCTCCCGATCCCTGAGTGGCTTGTCTCCTGTGCCCAGGGCAAGGTTTTTCTCGTCTTTTCTAAGCACAGTAACAGTTGCTCTGACTTTGTGGCATGGGAGCTCCTTGAATGAGTTCGTTCCATTTTCCCTTTTGCTCTAGATGGATCCTGGATCCGGGGGTCCGTTCTAAAGGCCTTTGGGAGGCATCCTAGTCCCCAGGAGGCGCCTCAGCCTTCTTGTTCAGGGTGCGAAGAGAGCATCCTGCGAGGCCTCCATGGGCATCTGCCTGCCCACCTGCCCACCCGGAGGAGCTGAGCCAGGATCTGCCAAGCAGCTTTCTTTCGTACCTGCTTCCCCTTGTCCACCACTGAACTTAGGGTGTTAAAGAAAACAGCGCAGTGGTGGAGCCTCCTTCCAGCCCTCTCTGGGTCCACCGCCCGTTCATCCATCCACCCATCTGGTGAATATTTGGTTCCTGCCCCGAGGCAGACTCCAAGGACACAGACACAGTCCTTGCTATTTTGGCCAGGGTTCTGTACCAAGCACTCTAACTCTGCAGGGAAAGAAGTGGTGTCTTAGGCATTATCGGAGATGAAGCGTGCATGTGTGACCACACACATACGTGCGTGTGTCTCGAACACCGTGCAGATATGTGGTGTTTTGCTGAGGGAAGTATGAAATCTTGAAGCTTGAGTTTAGAAGAATCTCTGCCTTTTAACACAGTGTGGTGGTGGACAAGGACCTCAAGTATCCGCAGCCTCACGTGCCCCTCTGCGTGTCAGGCTGACATGGGCCTGTCGGGGTGGGGTACACAAATGCTTTGCAAACCTGAGTGGGGGCTGGGAAGCAGAGACTGTTTCTGGTATTGGGGCTCACACTTATGCACAGAGTTCTAGAATTGCTTCTGGACTCCATTCTTCTCAGCACTGACCCTGAATCCAGCCCATTCTAGGAAAAGCACCTTGGAGTAGGAATCTGGAGGCTGCATGGGGTCCTGTGCGTGGTTCTGCCATTGACTTGCATGGTCTTGGACCACTTGCTTGACCTCTCCGAGACTCCGTTTTCTCACATCTGAAATAGGCAGTGGTGTTAATCTTCCTTAGGATGTGGCCTTTTTTCTGGCTACTTCCTTCAAGGGCTGTGTAAATATCATCTGGTTGAGACTAACAAAAGCAATCCTGGGAGGCATCACAGTCCCAGACTAGAAGGTACATACAAAGCTACAGTGATAAAAACAGTATGGTATTTGTGCAAAAATGGACATGAAGATCAGTGGAACAGAACAGAGAATTCAGAAACACCCCCAAGCACATTCACCTATTTGATCTTTGACAAGGGACCCAAAGCACACATGGGAGGAAAGACAGTCTCTATAGTAAAGGGTGCTGGGAAAGCTGGCCGTCTATATACAGAAGATTGAATTTAGACCCTGTCTCTCGTCCTGTGTGAAACTAAAGTCAAAATGGAACAAGAAAGAAATGGTAAAGCAGAAACATTTAACCTGCTAGAAGATAAAATAGGTAAAACTCTTTAAGCACAGGCGTAGGCAAAAGGGCTTCCTAACCAGAACCTCAGGGGCGCAGGAAGTGGTACCAACCATCAACTAACAGGATCTTCTCAAATTAAAAACTTGTGTGCGGCAAAAGAAACAACCAGCAGAGTAAAAACACAACCTGTAGATGGGGAAAACTTTTTGCCAGCTATTCCTCAGACAGAGGATTAATATTTAGAAAATATAAAGTACTTAAAAAAATTAGACATCCCAAAATAACATACCCAAGCAAAAATGGGCAAGAGATACGAATAGACACTTCGCAGATGAAAAAGTACGAATGACCAGGAAACACATGAAGAAATATTCGACATCTCTGGCCATTAGAGAAAAGCAAATGTGAACACTGAGATTCCGTTTCACTCCAGAAAGAATGGCGATCATCAAGAAATCAAATAAGTGCCAGTGAGGCTAGGGGTGGGGGAAGGGCAGCCCTTCTACACAGTTGGTGGAGAAGTAAATCACACAGCCTCTTCAGGAATGAATGAGTATGGAGATTCCTCAGAAAACTGAAGGTAGATGTTCCATTCAGTGTCATATCCCCCTTCTAGGTATCTTCGCCCCAAAACCAAAGACCTTGTTCACAGTGATACCTGCATGCCTGTGTTTATAGCAGCATGGGTAATGACAGTTAAATGTTGGAAGCAGCTTATATGTTCATGAATAGCTGAATGAATAAAGAAAATGTGATATTTATACACCATGGAGTACAACTTTGCCATGAATCATTTGTAGTATTGATAAATCATGTCAGTGATGGCAATTGATAACATTTTCCAGAGCTCACTGTGTGTTATGTGAACCAAGCTCCTATCAATTCCCAAAATAACCCAGGGAGGGAGGTGAGTGCTATGCTTCATGAAACATAGGAGGAAATGAAGACAGAGGGGTGGCGAGACTTCCTACCATCACGTAGCTGGGAAGTGCAGAGCCCGGTCTGTGTGCCGTCCGCATCGCGTTTTTCATGGTGGACAGCGCTCTGGGGAAGGAGGTGCTCGCTGCGCAGGAGGTGCTGGCAGCTCCTTCACAGTGCCCTCCTGAGCCCCAGCAGGACGACAGGCCGGAAACCCAGGGTGGGGCGAAGCGACCTCGCGGTGTGGGCTTGGGGAGACCCAAGGCCTGGTAGGTGGGGTAAAAGATGGAGACACTGAAGGTTGTGACAAGGTCACTTGTGTGAGAGTCAGGAGAACCAGGGGCCCCCAGTTTTAGTACCTGTGAACTCCTAGCTGCAGGAGCTGGGTTTTTAATTTGCAAAAGCGGGCTGGTGATGCGCCCCCTCTTGGAGTAGCTGTGTGAGGAAGTGTCTCGTAGTGTCAGGTGCTGTGGGGCTGGCTTTGCCCTGACTGCCGGAGAAGCTGGGGGTGACGCCAGGTGTCCCCGAGCCAGAGCGCAGGATCCCGTCTTCTCCCCCAGGCTGCAGAACCCATGGCAGCTGTGGGAGCCTCGGGCACCGTTCTGCAGCCGCACAGTTGCCCAGGCGTGTTGGGCAGCCCTGGGGGTTCCGCATAAGGTCGAGGAGCGGGAGTGGGGTTAGCCAGACACTGTGTCCACATTTGTGAGCGCATGTGATAACCATGCCATTGCTCTGCTTTGAGCCGAGGAAGCAGAGCTGCGGGAGGCCACACTGCCACCTGCGATCACCAGCCGGGGTCCTGCAGCCCAGACTTGAGCTGGGTCCTGCAGCTCTGAAGCCTGAACTACAGATGCTGCTCCCTGTCTCCTTGTGAGTGATCCGCGGGAGCCTGAACCTCCCCCGGCCCTCTCTTGGGTGACAGCATGCGTCCCTCCGAGGGCCACTCTGGCCCTGCCCCCAGTCCGGAGCATCGCGGTGACAGCCTCCTGTTGGCTTCAGCACTTGTGGCTGTGTCGCTGCTGGCTTCTGTCCCCATTTCTCTTTCAGCTGGGAAAGACCGAGGGTGCCCTGGCTGCACTGTGGCTGCACCCTGCCTTGTCCTTCCCAGGGTGACACAGGAACGCAGTGTGGCTCTTGCTCCAGAAATAGCACCCCGGCTTAGAGTTCAAATCCTCTCAGCACCCACCCCAGTGTTAGAGATTGAGCTCTAGCTCATTTTTTTATTTTTCACTTTGACACAAGGTCTTGCCGAGTGGCCCAGACTGCACCTGAACTAATGATCCTCCTGCCTCAGCCTCCAAGTGCTGGATTACACATGTGTGCTGCTCACCTTCCTGTGCAGGGGCGGGTGAGGGTGGAGGAGGTGTCTCTGGGGCTGTCCTCGGTGGCAGCGCCCCTGACGAGGGCAGGCACGTGAAGAATGTGGGCGCTGAGGACTGAAGCGGGTGGGGAGGAGAAAAGAGGGCGCCTTCATTGTGACGGTGTCACCTTTGGAAGCCGCGTCAAGGAGCTACGGTGCTGTCTCAGAAGTTTCTGGCTCTCGGGGAAGGTCCAGGACTAGGATCACCCAGTTCCCTCTGCCTCTCTGTTTCTAGGACTTGGATAGGAGGGTCCTATCTTGGGTCACAAGTGTCAAATACCATTTCCCTGGGGGTGACAGCAGGCAGCTTGAGGCAGACCTGGACTGGGGCCAAGGTGGCAGTGAGCGCATGGCTGCCGTTGCGCTCTGTGGCCCCAGGACCAGCGCCTTCCCTCCTTGGCGGGGACAGCGCCCACCTGGGGAGCAGGCTGTGCCTGCATGTGACAGGCTGTCACGGCCTCCTCTTGCTGTCCTTAGTGCCCGGGGGGAGGGGCCTTGGGGGTGTAGGTGTATCGGGTGGGGGAGGGTGGAGCTGCTGCCGCCCCCAGGCCTGAGCACCTCCCCGGCCACACCTGGCCACCTGCCCAGCCGGGAGCCTGATGAGGAACCACGCCGTCACCGCCCTTTAAATCCTGGAGGACCGAGATACGCGGGGTGGCAGGCTTTAGTGAGTCTGTCCTCACGAGCGCCTCTTCGCCTGTACTCGAGGTTTCCGAGGTGAGCACCCCTTCAGAGCATCGTCTTAATTAAGAGAAGGAGAACAAACCTACAGAGGCCTTAAAAGCCAGCAGAAGCGGTGTGGAAGTGATGGTCCCCGTGCGGGGGCGTGCACCGCTGGCCACGCCATGAGCTCCTGCGCATGAAGCGGAACTGTGACATCCATTGGCTTGGGATCCGAGTCCTGGGTACCCGGTCAGCTTTCTAACCGCTCGGCAGCCCAAGCGGGGCGGCAGGAAAGAGTGGTCCGGTTACCAGTCGGTGGCCCTGCTCGCACCTGCAGAAAAGCCCGTGAGCCACTTCAGTTGGGAAAAGATGAGGTCGTGCTGGGGTTTGGGGCAGTTGTTTTTTAAAAAATACAAAATGCGAGAAGGTGAAAAGCGGGACTTGCTTGGCTGCTCCTAGTTTACAGTCGGAGAGTTTTGGAAGCCTCGCTGCTATTGCCCGGAACCGGTGGTGTTGTCCACTCCTCCGAAGCAGCGGGCCTCACTCTCCGTGTGCTCAGCCTCCGTCTGTCGCTCATCTACTCTGTGTGAGCCCCGACTCTGGACGGGCATCTTCCAAGCTGTTAAGTTTAATGATCCTCAGTTTGTTAGCATGGGAAACACATCAGATTCTAAAGGCAGCACTGTGACAGAGCTCGGTAAAAAGTCTCAGGACAGTGGTAGAGTTTGATGTGACTGGGGCAGAAATGGGAAGCTGGGACTGTGTATTCGTGTGTGCAAACACTTCGGGACACCCAAGGAGCTGAGCTGCACCATGTCAGAGGAAACAAGTGGCCGAGAAGGCCACGCACAAGCCCAGCGCTGTGCACCTCCTGGTGTAACCTGGCCTTGGTCAGGACCCCAGGCCCCATGGTGGGACCGTAGAGGACACAGCCGGGAAGTGCGTGCAGAGGCCCGGAGAGCAGTCCCTCGGCCCTGGAAGTCCAGGCAGTGGTGCCTGGAGAAGGGACCTCAGTTCTTTGTCGAGCAGACAAGATGGAGGAAAGGATGGAGTTGGAAGCCATGGATGGCAGCTGAGAAGTGAATGCTGGTCCTTTTCTTGGTGTGGAAATGAAGTCTGAGAGATGAAGATTTCGGAGTATTTATTACTGGGCTGACCGTGCGTTAGGGATGTGCTCCCTGGGCACCCCGTGAGGGGTGGGGCGGGGCAGGAGGGACCAGCCGAGATGGGCCATGACTTGGCAACTGGTGACACTGGCCCACAGACACAGAGGGACTCTCCTCTTTGGAATGCATTTGGTATTTTCCCTAATAAAAATTTTAAATGAATGATCATTAGCCTATTTCTTGACCATTCCCTAGAGACAGGCATTGTGAGGGGAGCCGCACATCATGAAATGTCCCCGCTCAGCAGCGGGGGGAAGTTGGCCTGAGGGCCCAGGGCTCTGGCCACCCCGGCAGAGGAGCCATGCTCAGGCCGGCCAGTGTCAGGCTCCGGGCACCTCTCGCTCTGCCTGTGTGCCACAGGTAGGTCCTGGTTTCCCCTCAGACTTGATTGGGGTAAGAGGAGGGTTTTTCTACTTTAAAAACCTGGGGCTGGGGCACCTCGCCCTGGCTTTATACACTGGGAACTGAGCCCACAGGGGCGGTGATGTGTTGCCCTCGGGCTGTGCGTGCACCTGTGAGTTGCGCTCGGCCTAGGCTGCTGCTCTGAGTGCAAGGCTCTTGTGCAGGAAGAGGGCTGCTGGTGGCCCCGAAGCTGCTGTCTCTAACGCCTGGACGGGGCGGGCCCTCCGCGCGTGTGCCTGCAGTGAGCCCTGACCTCCAGACTCGCCCGCTTAGAGCATCCCGGGGAGTGCTTTGTCTTTCCTAGTGCTGCGTCCTCCTCTGCCTTCAGAACACCAGGGCCCCGGCGGTCGCCGTTCAGGGCCAGGGACAGTGAAGCTCAAGCAGATGCTCCTTGGAGATTCCTGTGGCCTGAGGGCTGCTCCCTGGTCCCTGGGTGGGGAGGGTCATCTAAGGGGAAGCGGCCAGAACGCTTCTGCCCCAAACCCAGGGTCAGGGTTGTTACTTCCATCAGTAACATTTGGGAAAGCTGTGGCTGGGTCTGGGCAGACGGGGGCAGTAGGACCTGTGGGGGGGTAGTGGCTACTGTGAAGTCCTGAATCCCCCCTGTGACAACAGCCGTCTTCCCCTGCTGGCCTAGGCTGAGCTCTGTTTTGTTCCTGGCTGGACCTGTACAGTAAGGTTGGTAGTGTGATGGAGAATACTTAGAATGGGGTCCAGGAGCACCACCCGGCTGCTGGGCATCATTAGTAATTCTCATCTCAGTGAGCTCCTGCAGCGTGGCGTGACTCTGGACTATAGGGACGGCAGCGCTCTGGTCCATACTCCCTGGAGCATGGTGTAATAGCACGATGATGAGAGTCCATCAGACCTCTGTGTCAGCCAGTCTGCGCCCTCCTCTTGCTGATGCTTTGCCTGTGTGTGATCGTTTCCTTAGTCCTTGCACCAAACAGGCAGGTGGCTGTTAGTCACCGCATCCTGCGGACAGGGCATCGGGGCTGGGCGCAATCAAGAGATCCAAGCTGCAGGAGGAAGTGCAAGGGATGGGAGCTGTCTCTGGGTGCTCAGCACCACCACACTCCCCTGGCCTCCCTGGGGAAGGGACACAGTTGTGGCCACTTCCTGGCAGTGCCAGGAACATGGCCACAGAGGATGGCTAAGCAGGCCAGGAGGCATGTGGCAAATCGGAACCAAAGGGGCAGCTCGTGGGGGAGGCTCGGAGACCTGTGGGCAGTGCGTCTGTGCTGGGCTAGGGAACATGAGCCAGAGACAGCACTCCTGCCAGAGGAAATGGTGTGGCTTCATGTCACAGCTGCCCTCTGGCTCAGGGGCCACTGGCAACCTGAGGCCACTTTACATGGACTAAAGTTGAGAATCCAGGTCCTCGGTCTCCATGGTGCTACACAGTGAGGAGCCACCCTGTTGGAGCTCAGGTGTCACCCCAAACTGTCCCCTGGCAGCGCTGGGATGGGTCATACCTCTGTGGGGCACTTTCTCTCAGGCCATGGCCATGGTCTGGGTGCAGGTCCCAGCATGACTTTGGAAGGGTGGACGAGGCTCTGGCCACAGTGGAAGGGTTGGGGCAGGCAACACAGGGTGAGAGAGGAGCCAAGTTAGTGTTTGGGGGAGGAAGGCTGGTGACTTGCACAACTCACAGGTCGATATATAAAAATCCCAAGAAATATGTCATTTTCCCACTAAGCCGGCAGAGCTGGTAGTTTCATTAAAAAGGCAATGGCAAATCTTATTTTTAATTTTATTTTTTATTAAAAAACACCTTACTGCTGGAGATTCTAATCTCCAGCTGAATAGTAGGTGTCATTTTAGAGTTGCAAATTGCCAGCCCAATCGCGTGCACCAAGGTTCTTAATAAATAGGATTTGGGACTTTGTACTATTGTGGGGACAAAAATAGGTCAAAAAGCTTTTCCTTTTTATTATAAAGTACAGTGTTCTCACTTTCCAGATGGTGAGGAGCCATTCAGAACCGTAAAGGGATTTTGATTTAGATAATGGTAGACTTGTTTAATTTTACAAAGTTTGTATTTTGTGAAAGGAATGTGGCTTTCTTTGAAGCACTGTGGACAGCGGTTAAATATTTTAGATTTTTATTTTTGATCGAGAGATTTGGCTTGCAGGACTTTCTGTTATTCACTTGTATGTTTTAAAGTGATTTGTTACTAATTTTGGAGTTCCTGGTTTGTACTCGGGTCCTGATTTTGTCCCCTCCTGTCTGTGACCTCGGGCAGGTCACATAGCCAGTACCTCGAGTCTCTCTCTCTCCTGACCTCCTGCTCACTTCTCCTCTAGGGACCCCACTGGGCCCACTGGCTTGGTGAGGGTGAGGCCGTGGCCATGCAGGGTTCGGGTCACCCCGGCCCCATGGGCAGCTTCCAGGCACATGCTCCAACCAGTTTAGGCCACTGAGCAGTGACGGGGCTGTCGCAGGACAGAGTGACCTGTCTGTCCATCCCAGGGCGCCTGGCCCCTAGGGCCTCTGAGGATGGACCACGCTGTCTGCAGTCTGTCTCGCACCATGCTTGCCCGTGGGTCTTCACAGGTAGAGCAGCCTTTAGAGCCTTATTTTTCTTAGATTAATTTGAGTTGGTTTTTCTGTCTCTTCAATTAGAACACCCCTTGCTTTATAAATGCTGTGAATGTTTTGCCTGTTAAAAGGCGGAATAAAAGGGTGTGGGGTTACTAACATTTGTCTAGTGACTTCAGTCGTTGAAAGGAGGAAGGAAAGTCAATATCCAGAGCCATATCGGAGGTGGTTTGTTTGTTTGTGGGAGCGTGTGGGTTTCTGGAGCTCCATGCTATTAATATTCTAGAATTTGAGGTTGGATCGTCTGTCTGTTGGGTCTGGGTGCCTGCGTGGTGTGGAGCTGTTCCGTGTGTGATTTTTATTAAGTCAGAGAGCTTGTGAAGCAAGGTAGAGTTCCAGGCCCGGTCCGGGCGCTGCGTCCCCTCACGCTCCTGTTGCTGTGCTGGTTTTGGAAGTATTTGCTCCAGTGATCTGGCCTGTAGGTGGTTTCACGTTGGTCAGAACCTGTAGAGGACCAGAGCGAGCAGTCTTGTATCCTATACTACAGACAGACAGACAGCATGGACTGACGGGCTGAGCGGATCTGGGTTTGAAGCCCGAGCGAGCACCAGGCTCCCTGGTCTGGCACCGGGTCGGACCCTGTGGTGCCCCGTGGGTTCCCTGTGGGGCGTGCAGGTGCCTTGGCAGGCAGGCGGCCATCATTCACTGTTTCCTTCGTGTAAATGTGTCGTCGAAGGCAAGCCTCTACCTCTAGGGAAATTAGGAATTTTATTAAGGAATCATTTGGCCCTGCAGCACTCATCTTAATTCTGTAGGCTCCCTGGTCTCCTCTTCTCTTTGTGCCTTTTCAGTGGTCTGCAAGCCGAGGTGGTGAGAACTGTCCACCTTCACATACTGAAATGATGCCTTTGATTTCTTTCTGCCACACGCGCCCAGGGCCTGTGACAGGGCAGCGTGACTCCTCCCCTGGGTTGCGTCTCTCTGGTCCGTAGGTTTGTGGACTGGTTCCTCCTGGAGCTGCTGACTAAGTAACAGTGTTGTTTCCCACCCGCCTCTCCTGGCCTGGGTTTCTCTCTCCTGGGACTGGTCCGTCCCCTCATTTCCCCTCCTTTGTTTTACTCTGTCTTGGAGAAGAGGGGCTGGGTCAGCTCTGTGCACACGTCAGGGGTGCTGGAGCCCTTGAGGGATGGACGGCTGGCAGTGTCCCTGGGGCCGGGTGCTGCAGGCACACCGGTGACCTCAGCCAAAGGTCTTGCAGTGAGGGGCAAACAACAACTCTTCAAGACCTTTCTTTGAGCCCCTGGTGTTCTGTGCACCCCAAGGAGCCAGTGTGACTGTGGCAGTCAGAGTCCCAGCGCAGATCGTGAGGGCACCTTGATGTCCACCCCAGGGCAGAGCCGTGGTCCTGTCCTAGCGGGAGTCTGCAGGTGACAGCCCAGAGCTGGGAGTGGCTGTCACGTTTTAAAAGAGAAGTGGAAGGATGCAACCTCGTGGCAATGGAAATGAAATGGATTTAAAACTCACCGCCCCTCAGTGAGGTTTCGTGGGCACAGAGACGCCCCCAGGTTGAGCCTGCCATCGCGACTTGAGCTGCCTCGGGGACCTGCTGCGCCCTCTGCCCACTCCCACGCCCTTGACCTTCTCACTGCAGCTTCCAGTGAGTGGACGTGGTCAGTTCCCCACTCAGGCTGAGGGCCAGGCCCTGCCCCAGCTCCCTTCAGAGCCCCTCTGGCCGAGGCCTGGGCACTGGCGTGGACACTGTCCCCTGTATCCACTCTTCAGCGTGGACTTCTTAAAGGTGCCCTGTGGACCCAGCTGTGCACACAGACGGCCGGGCTCCGCGCAGAGGATTTTGCAGTTGGCGGCTGCTTTTCACCTAGCCGCTATCTTTCCTCTTCGTTCTGTTGCTGTTTTTATCTTTCACAGCCCCCCTGGTCCTGGCCTCTTCGTTTGAATTTGCCTTTCTTGAAGGTGTTGTGGACAGGTATGAGGGTGTTTGTCAGAAAAATCCGTGATGTTGGGGCAGTGGAGTAGGAAGCGTCCTGCAGGCCCCGTCTGTGTCCTGATAGTCTCAGACAAGCCTTGCTTGCAGCAGAAGTTGCTGAAGAGTCCCTGAGGATGGGGCCGTCGGGGACCAGGGTGCACGTCCCTCCTAGCTGTAGGGGGCGGCACAGGACCTGAGTCCAGCTGAGTGCTGGAGGTCACAGAGCCAGCAGAGCCCCAGGAAGCAGGGGAGAGAGGACATCACCCTCCCCAGATCGTCGGGTGTCCCTGTGTGCACCAGGTGCCTGCTCAGATGTTCTGTGTCGTACAACGTCATTAGGTGCAGGGGAGCCACCAGCTGTGCCGCTGAGCTGCACCAGCCCTGGAAAACCAAGTGCGTGAAGGTGCTGATCCGTATTGACAGACAGCATAGGCGGCGGGAGGCAAGGACGGGTGGCGTGGGAAGCCTGGAGGGGTCCTGAGGCTGTGGCCGAGTCACGACTGTGAGGAAACCTGGGCCGTGGGCACCTGTGTGGCAAGTCACAGGCGGGTTCCTGCAGGCTCAGCCTGTTCCAGGCACAGAGGAGGCAAGGGCTGGAATGACACCGAGACTCCTTGAGAGCTTGTTAGGGGCTCCAGCAGGGAGGCGGCTGCTTGTGTACCCTTGACTGGGGAGCGGTCTCCTCTATCTGGGTGGGCATCCTCTCCCACCGAGCGCACAGCCCCAGGAGGGATGCACCTGGAGCACTGAGGGAGGACAGGGACCCCCGCCCACCCAGCCGAATCAGCCGAGTCAGCCCTGGTGATCCACAGGGTGACAGGTGTTGCAGCCGGATGGCCCTCGTATCCGGTCACAATGACTTCCAAGGCTGAGGTCAGGGCCAGGCCCACTGCACAGAGGGACAGCCAAGTCCATGAGGGCAGAGCCCTGGACCCCCGAAGTCCCTGTGCTGCCTGGCCGAATCTGGTCCAGAGGAAGAGGGTCTGTCTGAGCATCACTGCCTGCCAGCTTCATCGTTCCAGAAGCCCGCAGGTCTGGGCACTGGCTCATGTACTTGATACCATTAGTGCTGAGCCTCGGGTGCCAATTGTCCCTGCTTTAATGACAGAGAGACGCGTCCCGGTGCTGGGTTTGCTCCAGGCCAGGGAGCTGCGGGACTCGGCTGCTCACTTAGCCCTTTATTAGGGCAGCTCTCCAAGCGGTGGGCTGCGGGTGTGTCTCTAGCATGAATAAGTGAGTGAGTGCAGGCAGATTCTGCCAGGCACTCCGATGCCATTCCTCACCTGCTCTTGGCAGCTCTGTGCCACGAGCGTAGGGAATCCTGCGACGTTTCTGGTTTCCTCGTCAGCTGCTGTGGCTCTGACAGCGTGAGCATGCGGGGAGGGCGGGAGGATCCCGAGTCTGCAGTCTGTCTTCCAGGCAGCCGTGCGGTTAAACCTGGTGAGCCAGTGCTGAGCGCCCAGGGGCTTGGAAGCCACAGGAGGTTTGCTCAGACTTGCACGCCTCGATGGGCCCCAGGGTACAGAACTGGAAGTTCAGAGGTAGCATGGGATGCTCGAATGCTTCCCATGCAGAACACCATGCTAGCCAAGAGCCCAGATTACCGCGTAATAATAATTTATGCGCCAGTACCACAGGCTCTGAACTCACTCAAGGACTCCAGGCTTTGTCTGACTGCACTGGGAGGTGCTGGCTGCCTGCCTCCGGGGCTGCTGGAGCCCACCCACTCCGTCCTGACTTTCCAGCTTTCTTCCAGGGAGAGTTGCTGGCCATTGTATGACCTCGTGTGGGTGAAGAAAGACAGCGCCCACCTCCCTGAACATGACTGTTCTGGAAACGAGCTGGCCTCCCCCTCGAGCGGGGCTCCCCTTCCTGCAGGTCAGCGCCCTGTCCTGTGCTCGTGGCTGCCCAGCGTGGGGGCAGAGGGAACGTTCGCCCTCCTGACTTCTCCCTGCTCTTAGAAGGGAAGGAAATGATTGGGCGATGCTCTTGCCCCTGCACTTTCCCCTTGGATACTCACTGTATGGTTTGGCCTTTTTTTTTTTTTTTTTTTTTTTTTTTTTTTTTTTTTTTTTTCTTTTTTTGAAGAAAGCTTTCTTTGGCTTAAAAGCTCACACTAAAAATTGTAGAGAGGAATGAGAGAGCAGTTTCAGGCTTTTCAGAAGGAGCTAATTTCTCTATATTTGATGGTTGTTCTTTTTCTTCCTTATTTATTTGTCTGAAGCTCCACTCGGGGAGGGACCTTGTTCTTCTGGTCACAATAGCACTTTAAAAGACCTTAGCACTTAGTAGACCCTCAATAAATAATCGCTGAGCACATGGCAAATGCTTATAAGTGGTGGGAGGAGCCAGGCTCCATTCCCTGGAGTCCAGCTTCACCTCTGAGTGGCCGGCAGGTCCCGGCCAGTCCTGCAGCTTCTTGAGCTTGTTGTGTCCTGGTGCGGTGACCCACACTGACCCACCTGGAATCTGTGAGTGCCAGATCCTCCACGACAGAGTAGCATAGACCAAGCAACAGGAAGGCAGGTGTGGATCTTCCTGAAATCACAGAGGCCAGAGGCTGCAGACACCACATCAGCAAGCCAGCCCTGCAGAGACGCTGTCCTCTGTGTCCTCATGTGGCCATCCCTCTGTGTGTGTGTCTGTGTCCCCAGGTCCTCTCCTGACATGATGCCCACTAGGCTGGACTGTGGCCTACCCTGGTGACTTAATTTTACTTGAATTCCCTCTCTAAGACCCTGTCTTCAATACGGTTGCCTTCTTACATACCGAGGGTTAGGACTTTGCAGTGAAAACCATTGGGGATGTAACAGTTACTGATGTGAACGCACTTGGCAGCTGGTGAGGTGCTGTTCAGAGGTCTTGCCGGGGAGTTTGGAAGCTAGTTTGGGAGAGAATATAATTAAAGGTTAGCTTGAAAGTCAGCGAGCTTCCACCTGGTCCCCTAAGCTCGTGTTGATCCTGGTGCTTGGGGAGGGAGTTGATGTCCCTGCACCCTGCCGTGGGGCGCAGCAGGGTTGCCTGGAACTTGTTTCCAGTAGACAGTGCCCAGGCTCCAGGGTGTGCTGAACCACGGGACCTGCCTTTACCTCCAGGGGCCAGGACCACACATCAGACCTGCTGTGGGCCTGCTGGCCCCGTGTGGTGCAGTTCTGATGACGTTCGGCACTCCCTGGCCCCTGGCTGTGTGTACGGCTACCTTCTGGAGTTGCAGTCAGCTCTGTCAGGACCACACAGTGTGTGCCGAGTCTGGATTTGAACCCAGTCTCTGCTTTGGGTCCCAGCAAAGGGGTTCTCCCGGCGGCAGTGGGAGCCTCTCCCATACAGGACTGCAGGGTGTCCAGCCTGCACCCGGTCCTCTGGGGCCGCCTCCCCTTGAACAGCCTTCCTGACCCCTGTTCTGCGGAGTCTTGTAGCTAGCTGTGTGTGGAGCTCCGGTCCTCCTCCCTGGGTAGCTGATCCCCTTTCGTGAAGACTTGGTTTGTCACGGTCCCTCCGTTTGTATGAATGAACTCTGCACAATGCCCACACCCCATTTCTGTCCTGAGCACCTGGCTCTTCAGGTGGGAGCACTCGAGAACTCCAGGCTTCGTCTGCCTGTGCTGGAGCCGAAGCTCTGCACATGTGGCCGTCAGGAGTCTGGCCACTGTGCGGGCGCTGGGACTCGGGTCTGGGCCCAGCAGGTGCTGGAAGTGCTTCCCAGGAAAGCAGCATCCTGGGAACCCAGAACTGGGACCTCCGGCAAGAGGTGTCCAGAGTATCTTGGCCCCCATGGTCCTGAGGCCAATTTCAGATGGGCTGGAAGAAAGGCCGGGGGTAGGGGGGGAGGCCTGTGGGCCTGGTAGCCCAGGGAGGGAGAGGCAGGAGCTTTTGAGGTGTGCACAGGACGCCGTTCTGTCACTCAGGCCAGAGCCTGAGGCGTGGATTATGCGGGGCCAGGCTGAGAGGAGCTGTGTGTGCTGAGCCCAGCAGCTTGGGCCTTATCTGCTTGGGGGCTCACGTGTGTGAGTGCATGTGTGTTTGTGCATGTGAGCACGTGTCTGCATGTGTGTATGAGAAGTGACTACACATGCATGTGCCTGCATGTGAGTGCTGTGTGTGCGGATTCCCCAAAGGCCCGTGCCACACCTCCGTGTCCCCCAGCACCTGTGTCTGTGACGAAGGGATGGAGGAGAAAGATCCGCAGACTCATCATGGTCAGTGGCCTCTTTAGCACTTAGCAGTCCCTGTCCAGTGCTGGTGCTGGGGCCCTGTCAGCTCTGGGGCACTGCTATGGGCTCCACGAGCCGCCCAGGCCTCAGGGGACATCAGGCCCTGGCACAACAGGACATAGGAGCCTCCTGCCCACCCCCCCGCCAGTTGCTCTGCAGCCTCAGCTCCTTGTCTGCAGCTGGAGGAGGAGGAGTGTGGAGGTAGAGAAAAGGCGCCCTGGGTCCCAGTGCGAGATACGCGTAGCCTTGGCACAAGATGCAGCTCTCTGTGGATTTTCGGTCACTTTGCCATGCACTCGAGCGGGATCCCCAGCACCCTTTTCACCTTGTGCGCTGTTGCTGTGGACTGAGTGTCTGCACCCCCAGCTTTCTAAGTGCTGAAACTGAACCCCCAGTGCGGACGGCATGGGGGTGAGGCATTGTCCTGGGTGGGCCTGAGGCTGGAAAGCTGCCTCACCCTTCCACCGTGTGGAATGGCATGACCTGACCTGCTTCCGGAGCTGGGAGGAGTCACTGCTGTCATTCACAGGCCACCTGGGCCGTGGCATTCTGTGCGCTGGCACAGCGTGGCAGTCACCCTCACGTCCTGGTCGTCATCGGCATCGCCATCTCGTCCGGTCCCCACGATGCTGTCTCGCACGCACCAGGACTTTACGCCCCACACATGGGAGCTCACTCAGTCCTCCCAGTAACCTGGGACTTAGCTGCTTGCTGCAGTCTTTATTCCTCCTTTGGAGAAACTGAGGCATGGAGCTATGAATAAGCCATCCAAGGCCCCACAGCTGATAAGTGACGGCGCTGGGAGGAAGGAGGACAGTGCTGCCATGTGACACTGGCATCCTCTTTTCCATGCCTTCCCTGTGTTACGCTGTCGGCAAACATGGGCAGCGTTTGCTCATGGAAGGGACGCAGCTGGGCAGCCTGGCTCTGTGCTTGTCGGAGGTGGCGTCCCTTGAAGGCACAGTGGCCGTGGGTCCAGACCACAGGTGCCAGCGTGGGGCAGGAACTAAAATCATGGTTGGCCCTGACCTTGGTGACAGAGGGGCAAATGGTGTGTCACATCTGCCGCTACCTGGAATCCCTCACCAGCCCGGCCAGATGCAGCACCTTGTGTGGAGTTCCTCGCCTCCTGCGCTGTTCCTTGCGTGAGACTTCTCTGGGGGGGCCTTGTGCGCCTGCGCCGCCCTCGTGGGGGCCGTGGGTTCTCCTCGGGGCTCTGAAAGCTCCTTGGCTCTGAACGGGTTAAGTCCAGCCGGGCTGTGACTGGGGGAGAGCTGTGCCCCATCACTGTTGGTTTTCATCTTCATTATCTTGAATGACAATGCCGTCAGCTCCCGGGAGGAGTTCTCGAACAGCCAGCCGCTGGCCGGAGTTTTCTGCCAGTCATCAGTTTCCATCTGAGTGCAGCGCAGGTGCGCGGGAGGAGTCCCCGGCCCCCCGCCCCTTGCACTGAGTCAGCACATTCTCCAGGAGCTGCAGGGGCAGCTCCAGAGAGGCAGTGGGTGTGTTCATTCAGTGGCTAAGTCCTCGGAGAGCATCTGCATCTGCAGTGTGCCAGGAGCTGAGAAGGAGTTGGGGTTACAGGAATGTGCAAGCCACGTCCCACGCATCACAGACAGGTGTGGGTGGAGCGCATCAGGTGGCATGCAGTGCCCGCAGGGAGAGAACCAGATAGCCGTACCGGTGTCAGAGGCCACCTGTGCACCAGGCTGGGCTGCTGCTCTTGAAAGGGGCACCGTGCCTCACCGAGTGTGGGTTACACTAGCACTGAGCTCGGGCGAGTGGGCAGAGCATTCCGGAGAGGGTGCAGCGAGGGTGAGGGCGGGAGGGTGACACACTGATTTTGTGTGCACTCTCCCTCCTCCTCTCACTGTAGTGGCACACTTCCTCTTGAACGCGTGCATGCATTCCATAATCCTTTCCAGGAATGCTGTTGGTCTGCTTTTGCGAGTTGGAGCTTAGACAAGTGTGTGCTCCCTTTGGGTGCTGTCACTGCAAGTATCCAGAGGTGTCCTTCCTGCCCTAGTGACCGTCCTTTCCCCTTTCTCACTAAGCATCACCAAGCACGGCCCATGAGTGCCTGCCCTCACCCCACAGCTACCACGGGAGCTGTGACCTCGTGGTGGGGTCTCAGTCTCTCTCCTGCTTCCGACTTCCTGATCTGTGGCATCTTCCTGTCCATATCTGACTGTCCCTCCTATGAAGCTTCCCTGTCTGCACTTCCTGGAAGAGGTCCTCATTCCATGGGTCACTTGTGTCCATCCCACCTGCCCTGCAAAGGTGGTCAGGTGCTGGGGCCTCTTCTCCTGGCCCTCACACCCTGGGCTGTGGCTGCATCTGCTCGCCTGCCTTGCTGGCACTTCTGGCTTCCTACGGCAGCAGCAGAAACTGCAGTCCTTCCTCCTCCTTGTGACCCCTGTACACCTGTCCCTTCCTGTGACTGACACCTCGACCTCTTCCAGCCCCCGTTTCTCCTCATCTGCCTGATCGCAGGGGTCCTCCAGGACTGTGTCCAGCCTCACAGTTCCATGTCTGTGGCTGTCCTCACCAGGTCCTGAGAGCAGTGGCTTTCTAAGTTTGGCCCTTAGACCAGCAGCTTCCTGTCACCTGGGGACACGTTAGCCGTTCCTGTTCCTGACCCCATCCAGCTCTCGGAACCAGAAACGGGTTGGTTTACCAGCTGCCAGGTGATCAGAGACTCCTGAAGTGATCGCCCGGGTGCACAGCTGAGCCAGCCCCGCCCTGGCTCGGTGGCTCCTGCCCCAGCTGCACAGCGGGACGTCAGCTTCCTTTTCTTAAGGAGCAGCCCTGCCCAGGCCCCTGGCTCCTGTGTTGGCTTCCTGGGGCAGTTTGTGTTCACATCACACTGGGGTGAACTCGGGACACAACCCTTGGGCTTTGTATTTCCGCTCTGCTGGGCGAACTCAGAAATTGCATTTTTTGGTAAACTATGTGGCTCATTTTATGCCAAAAATTTTACATGGTGGAGATTTTTGGAGCGAGGGCGGGAGGAAGACGACAATGTCCTTTTCAGGGCCTCTGCTCTGGGAGGCGTGGCCAGAGCAGTTTGTTAGTGGGGCGGAGTCTTGGGGCAAATCACTGTCACCCCAGGCCTCCGACCAGGTGGAAGAGGCCAGAATGAGTTCTTCCCGGCGTATATATTTTAGGCCTAGGCTTCTCGTTCCTCTTTGAAAGGTTAAATATTTTGGGGTTTTCTTACAAGGAGGTAAGGAGAAACCTGCAGCAGACCACAGACATTAGACCTGGATCCCTGAGCTGTAGAGGTCACCTGCCTGGGGAGCAGGCAGGGCGGGGAGTGATCCTGAGTTCAGGAGAGCAGGGGTTCACCACAGGTGTGTCCTGCGGCCCCCACGTGCATCTGTGTAAGAGGGAGGCCCCGCAGGCGTCAGGGGACGCTGGCGGCCAGGAAGTTGCCAGAGGCAAGGAGCAGGTTCCCTGTCCTCTTTGGCCGCTGGCAGAGCTCAGCCCTGCAGTTTTGGAATCGTGGCCTCCAGGTGTGAGAGAACACCTCTCTGTGTGACAGACCACCAATTCGTGCTGCAGGGAACGCAGGGAATTTTATCACAATCAAAACGAAGCAGAACACTGTAAGGAAATGGAGAGGTGGAGGAGAAGCGAAGAGCGTCCCTCCCGGACAGGCCTGTCTGGCCTTCGCCTCTGGGCTCCTGGGCTGGGGTGGGGTGGCAGGGCTGCGTCCCTTCGCCCAGTGCTGTCCCCAGGTTTCCTCCCCTCTCACCCACGAGGTGCTCGCCCACACGCACACCCGCTCTTTTGTTCTGGGAGTCGCAGCTGGGGCGTTCGCAGCGTCCGGTCCCGTCCCCGTTGCACACATTAGTGCGGGGTGGGGGAACCCAAGGTGGGCTTTGTTCCCAGTGCCCGTCGCCCCTCTGTATTTAGGGACTGGCACCTACCCTTGTCTTCGCCTGGGCAAACTGGCCGCTCAAGGTCCTTGGTTGTGTTTTGCCTTCAGAGCGGCAACCATGTGAGGTCCCTCTGCGTGTTCCACCGCGAAGCCACCTCTGCAGTGGGGACTCGGGGACTTACCTAGGAACGTTCATCCCCATCGCTCCCTCACTTATCAGCTGCTAAAACCACACACTTGCGTTTAAAGACTGGTTCTGGAGGTGGCCACCTCGGTTTTCCTCCTCTGTGTATAGGAAAACGAAAGCCCAAAATGCAATGAATGAGAGCAGGAGACGCCATTGCGTGTGGACCTCACTGCCCACCGCCCCTGTGCCCTGAGGCCATGCTGTGTGCTGGGTACTGCTATCCGCACTGTGCTCTCCTCAGTCATTCTACTCTCAGTACAACTCTAGGAAGCAGATGCGATTATTAGTGGGGAGTGTTTAGATTTTATCACTGGCCAGGCCTGTAAATGCCTGCAGCCATCGTTTGCTAGTTAAATTTAAACCTGATGTGTGAAGTGGGGATAATACAGCCTCAGCTCCGTCCTTAGTGAATGTTTATGGATGAATAGATGCATGAATAGGTAAGTTAGGACTCATGTAATTAAGGAAAGTTGGTCAATAAAATGTGAGGCCAACCTTGGGACTCATCTTGTGCTTACGTGGGTGTGTGGCGTCCGCCTGTGGTCCTACCATTTCCTCATCTGCAAAATGAGGTCAATCATTTCTCCCTCAGTGCCGTCTCGATGGGCCGGGCCGTAGTTCATATGTCTCCCGCCCAGTGTGAAGAGGGTCATGTCCTCAGGGAACAGCCCAAAGAGCTCTGCGTGCCCCAAGCGTGGCAGGACTCAGCGCGCAGAGGCACCATGGACTGCAGGTGACTGTCCACTGTCACACCCTATCTGGGATGATCTCTGACGGGGCAGGGACCAGGCATGTGTTGTCACATGTGGCTGGTGTCATGGGGCGGGCAAGGCCCTCTGCTGCCCACCCCCCACCATGGGCCCTGGCGCAGCTGCGTCTGTCTGGTGAGGACAGTGGGCCGGGAGCTCCGAGGGGTGCCTGCCAGAGCTGTGCTTGGGGCGGGCAGTGAGACTCATGGCCTCTGCCTCTGGGCTGTTGCGGCTTCTGGTAGGAAAAGGCCTGGAAGCCGCAGCCCTCGGTGCCCTCAATGCGAGTGTTCCCAAGCACACCGTGCACACCTGGCCTTTGCACACGCGCCGTTGCCAGGTGTGTGCTGGGAGGAGCTCACGCTTCCTTCACCTTCGTCAGGACGGCTTAGGTCACGCTGCTTGTGTGGACCACCCCGTCTCTGTGGCTCAGCAGAGTTGCCCAGTGCAGCTCATGGGCCACAGCAAGTCGCCAGGCCACTGCTTCTGGCCAGCGCCGGAGGCCACTCTGCCTGCAACGAGGCCGGGCCAGAGGGCTGCTGATAGCCTCACAGATGGCCTGTGTGTTTCAGTGCCTGGGCTGGGGCCAGGGCTGCAGGCTACAGTCTGGCTCGACCTCTCTGCTCTCTTCTTGGGTGCTCCGGGAGGCTGGAGGCTGGAGGTGTCTGCAGTACCTTTGCTGTACCTTCCTGGAGGTCTTGAGTCTGTAGCTGGCACAAAACAAAACCGCGCACAACGCACATAGCTCCAGAGCTTGTGGGGACAGGGAGGGAGTACAGTTGTCCCTTGGTGTCCTCGGCACTTGGTTCCAGGACAACCCCCCCATACACATACAGAACGAAGTCGTAGTTGCTCCTCGTAGACTGCGGCTCAGTACTGCGCTGCCTGCTGCAGGAGCCCCGTCCGTTCTAGATTAGTTCCATGCCGAACGCAGCGTCACTTCTGTGTCAGCAGTTGTTGTGTTGTGGCATTTAGGGAATGACGCCAAGAAGCAGCCCACACACTCCGGTTGGGTGCTTCCGGTGGATGCGGAACTCAGGGAGAAGGAGGCCGACTGGAGGTGCCCGCTGTGTGCCGGCACCATTCCTCAGGAGCCCTCGTACCTTCCCCGTTTTCTGCTCTGTGGTGAAGACGCGAGGCCCACAGGAGACCTCTGGCTTCCTGGTGCCTGCACACAGCACAGCTGCACTATACTGGCGCAGTGAGAGGGGCCCCAGCCCGCAGAGCTCCCAGGAGGGTGGAGATTTCTGTTCGTGCTTTTCATCACCATGTTCCTGGTGACATAGAAGCCTGAACAGCCAGCGAGGACAAAGACAGGCTCGGCCCTGGGGAGATTCTCATGCAGGCTCACACCAGCCCTGGGCATCAAGTGCTGGGTGGGGCGCAAGTGGCTGAGGGACCTCCTGCAGGCCAGGGGCCATCGGAGGCTCAGCAGGGTGTGGCTTTACTGGGAAGGCCGGACAGCTCTGTCCAGTGACCGCGAGAGAGTGACCAGAGGGCAGATGAGGAAGTGGTGAGCCCAAGCAGGGGCCACCGAGAATATGAGGGAGCCAAATGCACACAGGGGCCCTGGAGAGGCTTCGGTCAGGAGAACAGTGGAGAGGGAAGAGACCTCCTGGCCTTGGCCACCAGGAAGCGGTGATGGCCAGCAGGGGACTGGGATGGGAGGGAGACGGTCCTGCTTCAGGCAGGGTGGCAGGATAACTCTGAAACTGGAGCATCAGCTTTGAGTTCAAGCTGTATTTTACCGTTTATTAGTTTTCTGACCTTGAGCAGAATGCTTACCCCTTTTAAGCCATAGAATCCTTTAATATGAGAATTCTAATTGTACCTGCCCCAAAGGATTATTGTAGGGATGAAATAAAATCCTGCACATAATGCACCTTGTGTTTGACTGAGTGCTGGCCGTGGCTCATCATTCAGTGTTCTGATGGGTGTGGACAAAGTCCAGTTTACACAGCAGCAAAGGGGACATCTGTTAGCTTCGGTTCTCATGTCAAAGACTTGAGCAAAACGCTATAGGAGCAAGAAAAGGGAGCAGAAGACATTGAACACCTACGATATTGCCTAGCTCTGTGCCAGGTTCTTTTGCAATAAAGGATTTTTAGTTAATCATCTTAACAATCGTTAGGCAGGAGGACCAGTGCCTTCGTTAGGGCAGGCTCAGTAGAACCAGAGCGCATAAAAGTGCAAGCCCACGATTTTGCCTTTGCTGGGCGAGTGTGTCAGCACCAGTGAGGGCAGGAAGTGTGAATCTCTGCGCAGTGACCTGGGCTGAGGAGACCTCGCTGTCATCCACATGTGACGTCTGAATGTTGGACGTGACGTCCAGCCAGCAAAGGGCACGGGTGCAGTGGGCCCCTCACATCACACTGCATACTTTTGGTTACTGGGTCACCTTGGGTCTACACTGTGGGGAATCATGCGCCGCAGCATCAGCAGCCTCGTACAGTGACAAGACGGAGTCCCTTAGAGAGAGACTTTGTGAGGTCGCAGGGACTCTCTCCGGGCGGCAGGACACACTTTCGGGTCTCTTCCACCAATGAGAACGTGGGAGGGTGCCTGGGGGGTGAGGACTAAGAGAAGAGGGCTTGGTGGCATCGAGGACTAAAGCTCTCCATGATGCAGGAGGGCCTCTGAAGGCAGGTCGCCAATGTCCAGAGGAAAAGGGCTGGTGGAGCACGGATGGGCAGCTCTGGACGGCGGTGAGATCCAAAGCGGAGGGAGCCCTGCAGTTTTTTGGAAGATGGCAGAGGAAAGTTGGCAGACGGAATCTCTGCTCTCATGGCCCTGGAAAGACCAGGGAGGTGGGTGTGGGCACTGAAGGACGTGGGCTGCTTGGTCAGTACTCCAGATGAGACCACAGGAGCCAGTGGACTCCGGAGTGACTGACACCAGGACCGTGCTGCTGATGTGGTCAGGCCAGCCCCTTCTCTGGGCCCGGTGGGCTTTTGAGTTGGTTCTGAGCACAGGGAGGAGCCCGAGCCTCAGTGTTTACTGAGCACAGACCCATCCCAGGCAATGAGGCGCTGCCGGGCCAGGAGATGCCTCATGCAGGCGGCCCACCAAGAGCGCGCGGGGCCCCAGGCTCCTGCAGGCAAGCTTCGGGGACCATGGCGCTCACCCCGCTGCATCTGGTGGACCTGGGTAGTCACCATGCTTCTGGCCCTCGGTGGCTCACCCTAAAGAAACTCACCCTAAAGGCCCTGCGAGCCTGCAGTTTCTGTGTGGGGCCTTTGGAGGTGCAACATCTGTTGGGCTGAGGACCTGGACAGGTGGGCCGCAGCCTGCTGCTCTTGGGAGGCAGGGGGTGCGAGGGACACCTCTGGGCACACGGCCAGCCCTTGCCAGTGAGCCCTTCGCACTCAGTGCTGAGGGTGTCGAGGACCCTGGAGCGTGCCCCTTTGACACCCCCAGCTTCACAAACCCGAGTCAACCATGTGGGGTGCAGGGTAGCGATGGGAGCCCTGTTTCCCGAGATGCGAAGCAGACAGAGCTCATCCCGCTGGGTGTGTGTGGTGCAGGGGCCACGCAGGGCCATTTGTGGGCTGGGCCCCCCTCCCCACCAGATATGCTGCTCCTCCCTCCTGCCTCTCTCCGCCTCTCCACCCATCATAAGTGGGTAATGATTCTGTCCTACCTCACTGCTGACCCCTTGATAATATTGACCTAGCGAGGAAGTTGTAAGGCATAACTAATAAAAGGGCAGTGCGGCCTTTGCAGGAGGAGGCGTGCCGCTGCATGCTAATCCCGGGAGAGCTGTCTGGGCTGAGAGGGCTGATTTATAGGCAGCTCTGTGGTCAGTGTGATTCTTCTGCCCTCAGCTCGACGAGGCAGCTGAGTCTAGTTCTGCCGCTCTGTCCTCTGCACTTTGGCTGTTGCCTTTCTGTGGTCTCTGCTTAGGTGGATTTGGTGATCCTGCGTCAATCCCAGAAGGGCTCAGTAGTCAGAGGGTCTCCTGATCTAGAGAAGAGAGAGATGGGTGCGTGGCCAGGTGCAGTGGGAGCACTGGGACCTGGGGCAGACACCCCCATGAGGCTGCTCAGCACAGCGGCGAGGAGGTGGGAGGGTGCCATCCACACACAGTGACCTGGCAGATTCCTGAGACGCTCCAGCGCGGGGCCTGAGAGCTGCACACAGGAGCAGCCGCCGCTGTCCTGTTGCTGCACCTGCAGAGGTCATTCCGTGTTTCTCCAGGGCCTTAGAATGGGACAGAGCAGCACCCACTTCAGGGCTGATTGGTGCGCAGCACCTGCGAAGGTTTGCCAAGGACGTGGCCGGTGTCTGGGCCCCGCACGGGTGCCTGTGTGGGTCCCTGCAGAGGCCTGAAGAGGGCGTGTACTTTCCAAGGGCCGAGGTGGACAAGGGGCTGCGGGCGGCACCAGGTCACCAAGGAACTCTTGTCTGGTAGAGGAGAGATATGGGGAGCCGCTGAGCCTTGGTGTGTGGGTTTGACTATGGATGCACATGTGCACATTAGTAAATACTGTGCATGCACATTTATATGCACATACACACATTTATGTACATGTGAGCACATGTGTACACGAACACATATACACACGCACACCCATGTGCACACACATTTATATACACGTGAGCACGTGTGTACACGAACACATGTATATACATGGACACACATGCACACGCATATTTATATGTGAGCACTTGTGCATACAAACACATGCATATACACACACATGTGCATGTATATGTATATATGGGAGCATGTGTGTACATGAACACATGTATATACACACACGTGCACACACATGTATATATATGTGAGCACATGTATACACGAACACATTTACATATACATGCACACATGTGCGCACACATGTATATACGTGTGAGCACGTGTGCACACGAACACATGTATATACATGTGCACACACATGTGTATATATGTGAGCATGTGTGTACATGAACACGTTTATACACACACACATGTGCACACACATGTATGTGCGTGTGAGCTCTGCCTGCACCCTGATGCTTTCTCCCATCCCCAGCTCAGTTTGCTGCAGCTGCTGCTCCATGTGGCTTCACTGTCTGAGTCTCCCAATGCAACATGACCCTCACACAGGTCCCAGTTTGCTTTTCTCCCTTTCCTTTCTCCTGGAGCATTCATGGCGTGTTGACTCGTTCAGTCACACACCCATTCATGCATCCATCCACACGCCCACTCTTCCACCCACTCCCTCCTCCAACTATCCACACATGCCCTCATCCATCTATTCATCCACCTGTCCATCTGTCCATCCATCCATCCACACACCCACTCTTCCACCCA